>VXBA01001977.1:24401-74102 GCA_013399895.1 Serilophus lunatus | reverse complement strand
TCCTACTCCCAGGCCTCGTGGCTTGACTCAGCCCACCTCCATCGGCATTGGAGCCACGCGAGCACAACTACAGGTTGAAAGCTTCTCCAAATAACATCCTGGGTTGGGGGACAACCTTTCACTGTTGTGTTTTGCAGAAATTCCAAGGGCTGGGAGTTGGCTACCACCAGAGAGGGAGAAGAAGAAGGAAGTGGCTCTCCCTTTCCACTGCTTCTTTGTGGCCAGCTTGGCTGGTCTTTGAAAGCAGTTCCCTTATTCCTTTTTCTCTGTTTTCCCTTTTTTTTTGTGGTTTTTGTTGGGTCCTTGTTTTTTTTGTGCTGAGTCTGGGGTTCCCTTAATCTGTGTTTCCTTTGAGCTCCAGACAAATAAAGTGTTTTTGCTGTTGTCACATTCTGTCATTCTTCTCATCATTATTAAGAGTGCCCCCTAGTTAATACTGTGGTGCTTAAAACCACCACAGATACAAACCCCACTTTTGGTAAATACAATTCTGTAACTGACCAATTACAGGAACACCATACCCAGTGTTCTGTAATGACCCCAATAAACTGAGCTGCTGATATTTCATGACAGTTCCAGACACAATCACAGAAACTAGTGAGACCTACCGTGTATGAAAAGGACTCCAGCAATAACCTGCCACAGGAGCCCTCCCAGGGATCACAAAATCACCACCTGACAGTCACCTTTCAGAAGGCCATGAGCAGAGGTAATACAAGGGAGCAGCTGCTCCTACAAACCCCCAAGGCCTTACAGCACAGCACAACTAGCAGAAGCAATCAACTACCAAATTCTGTAATCCAGAATTTAAAGTTAAAAAACACCCAAAACATGTGAAGGTGGGTTTGTGCTAATATATCCACTTTGCCCTTTCTGACTAAAATCAAGCAGCAACAGCAATGCTGAAGCATTGGAGATCAGCTCCTCTCAGTAAAACTGACTTTTTGAAACAGGAGCTAATGCAAGTTTGCCATTAAAACTTGTTTCCTGCTTTGAAACGCAAATGAAAAATTCCTCATTGGGAAGAAATACCATAGAAACTATTGCCTCAGAAAGACTCTCAGCATGCAGATTCACTCTTTCCTCTTCAGAGTTTTGTCAGATCTCACAGTTCTGCTCAAACACACACTTTAGAACCTGTGTGGTCTTTCTACTTCTTATGCAGGGTGATGTCTGTGTTGATTTTGACTGAGAAACACCGAGTACCCAAATGGAATACTCTGCACAAACTTCACAGCAGACAGAGTGAATCTATTTTAGAGACTCTCCAACTAGTCTCTAGACACAAATCTTTTTTCAAGGAAGTGAAAAACGTATAGGTTTAATATCTGAATATTTACTGCTTCTTTATAGTCTAAATCATTTCTCACTAGTGTGTTGGTTAAGAATTTTGGTAAAAATGATGGAACACCTACAAATGCTACTTGAAAGCCTCTCAGATATGAAAATAAATGCATGTAACAGATCTAAAGGTAGCTTTTAAAAAAGCTCAAAAAACTCCTCAGTGTTGAAAGATCAGTTCAAAGTTTACTGAAAGACCTTTAGCAATTGATACCAGATATCAACTGTGTCACAATTTCATAAATGAAATTCAGGAACTGCAGTTAACACAGCTTTTAATCTCTGCTAGGTTGACCCTGTGAGCTGCTCCCTCAATTAAAGTTACTGACAAGCATTTCGAAGTAATTACATGTAAACTGACATCTATGCCCCTCAGGAGGTATGAGAAGATATATTTAGCACCTTCTGTAACTTCAGCACTTCCCTGCAACACTTCAAGCATTCTGAATGTACAGATCAGACTAAACCATGACTGTTCATAGGTCTCCAAACCACAGAACTCAGCAGTGTCATTACCTGTGCACTTGGTCTTTAACAGCCTCTCCTGACAAGAAAACAATTATGGTCAAGTTTAGTTGCTGCCAGAAAACAAGACATTTATTTAGAATTTAATGATTTGTGGAGTAACAATTGCTTCATTAAGACAAACATAATTCACTGCATCAAAAAGTCATTATGTTTGCCAGATGCTGTTAATAAATCTAGTTCTACCTTTTCATTCCCATTTGTCAACTACAGCACTTACAACTTGAAAATTTTCTTGGATAAACAATTGTCTGACAACATCTCAGAAGGTAATTTTTTTTCCATAACCTCAAGGAAACCAAGACATTTGCTCTTGTCAACAGAGCACAATGAAGTGCTGCACCAGTAGTCTGAATTACTTAGTTAGGTGTCTTGATGCTTAACAGCAAGGTGAAAAAGCTCTGGTTTTTTTACTGCCTTCCCCTACTAATCACCATATTGCTTAAGGGGTTTCTCAGTTGTTTTTAAGAGTTGATAAAGCTAGGTTAATGAGAGTGGACAACAAGGCAAAAACAGGTAAGAAAATAATCTGGGAAGTTTCTAAACTATCTAAGGCAAGAATGACAATTTACACTCAGAGAGTAACAAACACCTTTCAGGATTTCAAGCAGGCCAACGAGCAGTAGTTCCCCATATAAGTGCTGCACTCCCATTCTGACGTGTTGCAGTTTTTTGTTGTGTTAAAACAAAGTCATGGTCACTGAAGCATCATTCCCTGAAGGGGAGCTACCCAGCAGCTTGAAAACTCCCTCTGCTTGACACAAGTAGTTAGCCAGAGAGCAGAGATGCCCATCTGCAAGACAGACTATGAAACTCTGGGCATGCAAACAGAGAAGAACTAATTTTGAGGTGAGTTCTTACCCAATCGATGCCTCATCATTAGGGCTGTGTCTGTCACAGTCCTTCTGCCTTCTTCCCCTTGTGGAAGGCTTTCTGTAGCTGGCACTTAATCTCCACTGAAATAAAACAAATAAAATTAGCAGGTTCCAAGACTCAGATTTCATCATGAACGTGTCATAAAGGACAACAAACTAGAAAAAGTGGAACAATGCCAGACACAGAAACAATGCAACTGGCCAAACAGAGCAGAGTCACCAAGAGCATATACAACAACATTGAAAAGAATTAATCTGCTTGTTTTAAAGTATCCACATAAAATCTCATCTTGAATGGAGCTTTTTTCCCTAAAAAATATGACAATACAGGACAATTTAATTACTTCCCTATTTAAAGGACTGTCTCAGGGACTTAAATATTAGGCCTGGTTTACATAACCACAAGTACATGATACTTTCTTTTATTTCATGCATTTAATCCAATTATATTCCACATGAAGATACAAAATTCTGAGAAAGAAAAGGAATTTGAGGGTTTGGTACTGAGGTGGCAAAACCCATACCAGCAAGATTTCCTTTTTTCCAAATTCTCTCAGCTTACCAGAAAGCACTAGTATTTTCAAATTAAATAAATGAAACTGCACCAAAACTTAGTTATTGTTGCATTCCCAAAACCTCCCTCCCTCAGCTGTTGCCTCCTCCTAGTATTTTTTTAAATGTAACATACAATAAACCGAAGAGATGCTGGAAAATTATGTCAGTCAGGTGGAAAGCAGACAAAACTATTTTCATTACTGTCTCACTGTAGGGTGAAAGGGCATCTGAAATTTTCGTGTCCACACACTTTACAAACTTCATTGAAGTCTGAAAGGTGCATCCCAAATCAAACTTTTCCCTACCATAAGGGACAAACTCCAATGAAAAATACCTCCATTACTGAAAAATTTGGCAGCAAGAAATGGCTTTGAAGGTGCTCTGTCCTCTTCCTGCCTTCAAACATCATCTATTTCACCTCATGTATCACTGGCGTTCATGCATGGTGGAAACCTATGCAACCAAATCACTGAAAGCTGCACAAAGTTCCTCAAACAACATGGAGCAAACTGATACCTCCTGAGCAAGCTTTCCTTTTAAAGTAGAATATAAAAATTAGTCAGCATTTAAAGCATATGAAACCCTCTGCCAAAATACAAAATACCCCATGCCCAAAATAGACACAGGGAGGAAAAATAAAAAAAGGAGAATTACACAACAGGAAATAAAAAGGGCAAAAAAGTATTTTCCAATTTGTCTAGTCTAATCACTATTTTCATAGAGGCAGACAGAAAGAATTCCATGCAAGTGCTGTCTGGATCTGCTCAAAAGGCTGCTGCTTGTAGCCACAGGAGACATCACCTCCAATTTCAAAACCTGATTGTAACTGGATGCTCTGCTTACTTAGAGAATTAACAGTACAGAATGCAGCCACACAGTGAGCCTCTGCTGCAGCGTGCTCAAGACCTGTAGTACACCTCCAGTACCAAAAAAATTCCTAACTACAGCCACCAAGTGTTTAAAACTCCTGTGAGGGGGAACATGTTTGTCCAGCCTCATGATTCTGAAAGCAATAAAACCTACAACACACTCTTGATGCTGAGCTGAAGGAGACAAGAGTAGCAAAATATATTTCCAACACTTGGCATTTAAAAATGCTCACTGAGTTTTGAGCAGATTCATAGAGGTACATATTTGCCTCTGTATGTGACTGAGATGATCAAGACAGTCATTTATGATAAATGTCATAAGTATTCTTACAGTCTTTTGGTTTTAATACAGTTATTTCAGTATTAGCATCTAAAACTGTCAAAAGTGATACAGCACTTAATGTATTCTCTTAAAATTTAAGCTCTTAGATCTAAACAATATCTGCAAATTCAATGTAAAAGTTATTTCCATATCAAAATAAAAAGTTTAGTAAGTGATCTGAGTATAACCTAAAACTAAAGGAATCAGAAAACAATTAATTAAAAAATTGATTTTATTTACCTTTAAATTAATAATTTTCAAGATAGCTTCCAAGTACACCTGAAGACCAACTCTGCTTTTCAATGATTTAGGTTGCAGCCATGGCACTAAGACCTCCATTTCTGTAAATGCATGCTTGCAGCTGGATTTCAGATCTGCACACCTGCTTCTCTCTCCAAGACCATCTGGTCGCAAGGCAGCACTAGGCATTGAAAAATCCAGCCCCCAAAACAGAACCAAACCCTCGCGTAACATTCTCCTACACACTCAGGACTCTGAAGAACTTCCTTTTACCTCTTTTAAAGGGAAGTCCCAATGGTGGGAGCCTGGGAGCCTTGGCAAAGGGGACTGAACTTGGACATCCTCTGACTTGGTGTTTTCTTCTTTGGTATACGAAACTGAAAGTAGAGGATGTTACACACACAATAAAACTAAACAATGCTCTGGTGCTAAGAGCTGACATAGTGCCATGTACCAAGTGCCAGGAGTCACACCACAGGAGTAGTTTTAACACAGGAACCTTCTGAAAAAGGTGTTCCTATTTCATTAGCTCTACAGCAGCTTCAAACATGTACCCCAAAGGTGACAACCAATCCACTGACACACTTTTCTTAGTCCCCTTCAATTTGTTTAGACTCCAGTTTAGTTGTTTCAGCTTAGAGAATAATAAAAAAGAAAACAGCTGAATATCATGATGTCACACCAGGTTTGCTCTCAGTAAAGAAAAAATTCAGGATGAAGAACAACTACATCTCGCAAAAGTATTTTGGTATGATAATTTAGCATCAACAGACCATAATGTACTCAAATTGGTATCAGCTCCTGTCACTGTCCACCTTCACAGAAACAGAACCAGCATTTCTGACTTCAGCACTCCACCTGCTGCCTGACTAGTGATCTCTCTTATGAGACAGACTCCAAAGAACACATAGTTACTGAGAATTTTAACAGGCATTTAAGGTTGAAGAGCTTCAGACAACCTTTGTAATAACCTAACAGATAACATTAAGAACAGATAAGGTCAGACTCAGAAAACAAGGAGACACAGACAGACTACCAGAAAGGGATAAAAAGCACAAGATACGTTCATCAGCAACATTTCCAGCTCACTGCACAGCACCTTCTCAATGCTTGCACTCATGAAGATGTTGGTTTGCAGTGCCCAAATTAACTCACAGAACAAGCACAAAGTCAAGGGGTAGACAGTTCTGAATCTATGCTAAATGGAACATGTGCCCCACCTTTTCCCAAATCAGAAGTGACTAACTCAACACACACATGTGCAGACTCCTCATCTAAACCAGCAGTACTTTTCTGAAGGTTGTCACCTGTAGAAGCAAGGGGCAGAGAAGGTGGATAAACAAGGTGCTGGAAACACCTCATTTCTAAGCCACTAGATAGTGCAGACCTTATCCAGTTCCTGTGCCTACCATTTGTTTTCTCCAGTACTTCCACTGCCAGAAAGCACTTCTAGGAGGGATATTTTTACTTGGGCTTACTCCAGTATTTTAGGTGTTAGCCTAAGTCTTAAAATGACCCTGAAAACACCCTGCTTATGTGTAATCAAATGCTAAGCCCATCATACATGTTCAACAGCAGGCATTATTACTGACTGCTACCACAATAAATTGTTTCTCAGGAAATAACCTACCAAAAAAGAAAAGGGCAGACCACCAAGGAATGAATTTGGTCTTGCAGACACATCAGAATGCCTCTGGATACCTACAGCCTCAAAACAAATAACACTTACATGACTTGAAGATGATGTTCTTCCTGACATAATTTTCTCTCCTGAAAAAAAAGAATCAAAATAAATTTAGTGATTTGTGGCTTTTTGATTAAGAAGGAAGCAGGACCACAGCAGTAGGTACTAATACAAGAAAATAATTTCTGAACAAACTAGTACAAAGAAAACACATTAATAAAATGGTTGGGGTTGGGAAGGGCTTCTAAAAGACCGTGCACTCCAACCTTCCCGCCATGGGCAGGGAAACCTTCCACTTGATCTGGTTGCTCAAAGCCCATCCAACCTGATCTTGACTTCCAGGGATGGGGCATCCACTGCTTCTCTGGGCAACCTGTTCCAGCCTCTTACCACCCTCAATGCAAAGAAAATTTCTTCCTCACATCCAACCTAACCCCACCCTCTCTCAGTTTAATGCCACTGCCCCTTGTCCTGTCACTACAGGCCTTGGTAAAACGTCATTGACAGTCACAACACGAGAGAGACATATACTCTGGCAAGGCTCTGGATTGTCACCACGGACAGAACTGTTACAGAAATTGTCACGAGAACTTATCTTTAGTGAAGCCACCTAACGACTAACTCCCACCCGCAAGCACACAGCTAATAAGCTACTCACACTCTGATTGTAGGCTGAAAAGGAGTCACAGAAGACATCTGTACGCCTGCAGGGCAAGTGCTCCAAGAACAAATGATATTCAAGGACTCCTGGTGGTCTGTAAACTTCTCCAGCGGAAGAAGATGACTGCTTCAGAGCTTTCGGCATACACCGCCGTTTGTTCTCTTTCTAAATACTTTGCATGACTCTGGCACAAGAGCTGCTGACCTTACAACTAGTTTCGAGTCTCAAAGGAAGCCCTTTAAATTCAGGCACCTTATCAACAGCCCAAGTCCCCGGCGTAGCAACACCTACAGTCGGACAAAGAACAGCCCAACTACCGCCCAGTCCGACGCCCGCGAGGAGGGAATTCCATCGGCCTGTGACAGCTCCGGGGGGAACAGGCGCCTCCCCGGGGTGGCGGCCCGGGCTGTGCCCGCGGGACAGCGGGGCCGCCTCGGCTCCTGACCCCGAACCGCTTCCAGGGCCCGCGCTCCCGATCCCCGCTTCTTCTGCGCCGCCAGCTCCTCCCGCTAGGGAGGGAACGGGCTCTCCTCTGACAAGTGGGCCTAGGCCAGCAGCAACTCCACCTTTCCATGCTCCCTCCTCAGCCTCTTTCCAGAGCAGCAGCACCACCGCCGCCACCGCCCGCCCTCCGCGCCCCCCCGGCCGGCCCGCGGGCACAGCACAGCGGCGCCGCGGAGCCCACAGGGACGCTGCGAGCCCGCAGTGATCCGGCCCTTCTCCCCGCTCCTGCAGCCCATCCCAGCCCACCCTGACACTCACCCAGCGGCACAGCCCGGCCGGGGCTGTTTACCCGGCCCGGCCCGGCCCGGCCCCGCCGCCTGCGCAGCTGCCCCGCTCACTTCCGGGCCGGGCACCGCCTCTGCTCTCCCCGCCCCGCGGGGCCGCGCCGGGGCCTCGGCTGCGGGGGTCCGCCTCGGGGCTGAGGCGCTTGTGAAACAAACAAACAAACAAACAAATAAGCAAGCAAACAAACGCACGCACATTGTTTTTAAGGAAGCGGTAGCGAAACCACACGGCGCCAGGTCCCATCGCCCTGGCCAAGCGCGTTTCCGCAGCTCCTGCCCCAGCGCGGGGCTCGGCTGCGGGCGCCCGTATAAACCCGGCTGCGGCCCCGCCCGGTTGCCGAGGGCTTCGGGAGCTCCCTTGCAGCCAGTGGGACACAAAGAGCTGCTGGGTAGGGGTTTTTTTTGGTTTGGGTTTCGTTTATTTGTGGGTTCGGTTCGGTTTGGTTTCTTTCAGGGTAGCTTCGGAACTGTATGTTTGGTGTGGAGCTTTCTGTTTTGTCCTCCTGGTAGTGCCTTTATATTGAAAACCTGTTCTGGACAACTTTATTGGGAGTTTCACGCTCGAGGTTTAGCTTGTGGTCAGGTGTAAATTGCAAACATGAGAAGTTAGGTTTTAACTTGGAACTATCAGGAATGCTTTAGGATGGCCTTAACTATCAGCTACTTTTAGGTTTTTATAGACATACACCTCCAGCACGTATGAAACCTGGAACTATGATGGGTTTATTTTCTTTCATGCAGAGGACTTGTCTACACTCCCAGAGTGAAAAAGGGTTTCATCCATGATGACAGATTTTACAGAAGAGCATACGGTAATGCTGGGCTTTACTAGAATAAGATGTTTTTAATAGAAAAAAAAAAAAAAGGAATGTTTACTGATCTCACAAAAACTACAATTTACACTGCAGTGGTGCCAGCTGTTATAACAAACACAGCTGAATTTACAGCTGAAGCACTTTACAATCCAAGCAGAAAAATGGGAGGAAGGGAAAGAGGGATTATTTTTTTCCCCCAACAGTAGTTTTTTAAAATCAAGGTAGTAGTTGTAAGGGCTGTCACCTTTACAAGTGAAAACACCGATACAAGTTTACAACAAGCTGTTGCTTTCAAGGGCTATATACCCTCAAATATTTTATTTATCTAGAGACAAGCATTAGAATGCAGATTTACCAAAATGAAACACATATGTTATACACCTATATCTAGAACAATCTATAATTGCTATGTTTAAATTGTATTGCTAATTGCTCATTTTTTAATTCTCTAAATGACATTAATAGGCCTCGGGACTGACAAGTGTATGATTCTAAGGTGCTATTTAAGTTGATTCTTTAAGTGATAGCTTATTATGATTGTTTCAAAACTTTTCAGTTCACACCTTGAAGGCAACTTTAGGAAGAGAAGTCATACACAAACCTCATGTAAAACTTTTTGTTGTTTCTGTCACCTGGTACCTTCAGAAACCTTTCACAATGCTTTTAAAAGTACATGTTCAGTATTGCATACACAGGGTTTAATCTGGAATCACATACCCTTGTTTTGTAACTGAAAAAGCAATATTGGAGTTAGTAGCTGAAGAGAATAATAACTTCCTGCTCATAGTATGTTCAGAAATTAGTCTCCAACCTTTTAGGGGTGAGAAGGGGACTGAGAGAAGTTCCCCACAGCATGCCTCTCTGTAAGGAAACTGCATTTACCTATTCATAGTTGTTAAGGAATGTTGCACCTTTCTCCATAGACACTTCCCTTAAAATACGCCCATCTTTCTCCCACTTCATTGTGTGGGGGCAACAAGATAAATATAGGTGGCTTCTTCCCTACCAAATAGGATCTCTTTTGTAGGAATTGCCTGTAGTTCGGTAGTACAGTAAACAAACTGTTCTCTATCTCCTTTGTGTCTTTTGTGCCTTCCTGCAGAATGAAAAAAAGCATAGCTGAATGTGTGCACCTGCAGTTTCTTTGTGCTGTTTGCTTTTCAAGAAAGTGGCAAGACAGTAAATGGATTATATATTGTAGAATCTGATTTTTCGCCCTTTCCTATGTGTACTGACCATATGAGATAAAAAAAAAAAAAGAAGGTACCATTTTCTGGCCTGCTCTCTATTAATCAAAAGACAGGCATGACCTTGAAAAGAGGACTTCACATCACTAACCCAATGGGGATTGCTCAAAAGGAAAATGTATGTAATGTTGCTATCTTGAAAAGCAAAAACCTTTTTTAAAATTTGGATGTGTAAAGACTAATTTTCAATATGTTAATGTCCTCGTTTAAAGGACAATAAGAAGTGTTATCGAGGAAATGAGAGACATACAGGAAAGGCAACATTTTATTAAATATATGAGATGGGTATAAATATGGATGTGTGTATGGATATGAATGAACTGGTATGACTTGTTATTGAAGTGGTGAACCAAAGAAAAACCCACAAAAACAATGGTCAGCATCCTTAGAAATATAGTTGTCTCATGCCGCCCGGCAGTTCCGATGTGCTGGAGGAGCAGGAGCTGCAGTGACTCCTCCGGGCCGTGGGGGACGCTCGGGACCTCAGGGGCTGCAGTGACTCCCCTTCCAGTCGCGTGCTGAGCCCAGGGATTGAGAGGGACCGGGGACCTCCTGGGCACACGAGGAAAACTTAATGCTGGGCATGTCACATCTGGCCCCAAAACTCCCTGTGCCCCACCTCCTTGGCCCCCAAACCTGGCCAGGCCCCCAAAAACCAGGGGTGTCACCTCCCCAGCCCCGCCCCCTCGCTGGTCTGAGGAGAAGAGTTATTTTTTCTATTTTCCTCTCCAACCCATCACAGCTAAGCAGTCTTCTCAAGAAAACTTGCATTCCTTGAAGGAGTTGGCTCCAACTTAAGCCCCTTACGTGAAAATATTCAGATTGCTTTTTGTCTTAGTAATTGCCTTTATAAGATAGTGTAGTGAGTATTAATATAGAATGTGATGTACTAAGGTTTAACATCAAAAGTGATTTACTTTGTTCTAAAAACCTCTGATAGTTCATCAAGAAAAAGGTATGCAGGAGTTTGTACCAAATAACTTGGCAAAGATAACTTGATGTAGAGCATTAAGAAAAAATGACTGTGTTTAGGACAAAACTGTAAAGGTAGGATTCTAGCCACACCAAAGGTTATGACTGTTTGCCATTCTACAGCCAGTGACAGACAGTAGTAGATTGAAGAGTTATTAAGAAAACAGAAAGTTATGAAAATCTCACCTAATCCGTATCAGTCATTGGCGATAACCTGAAACTGGAGACCTCACTCCAACCTCACAATAGCTTGCTGCGTAGATTCTTTTCTCCTGTCCCTGGATCACACTGGCTAGCTTATTCTGCCATCCAGTCCTGTATTTCCATGTGGCTAGTGGTTGCAAAGGTGAATAACTGGAGTGATGAGTAGAAAGCAAACACATACATGTGTTACCTGTTCTAGTGCAGTTTGAAGGTGGAACATGGAGTGTGCTGGTACACAAGCAACGTGAAGGTTGAAGCCTTTAGTAAGTGCATCCTGACTTTCTGTAAAAACTCAGAATCCAGTAGGACACTTGGAGTATTTCCAACTGACAAGGCATGTATTTCTAAGGCATACTTGAAATTCAGTGGAGTTTCAAGATAATGGTTAGGAGACAGCATAATAAAAGAGCTGTTAAAATGACCAGTGAACTACTTACTTCTTTCTTAAAGCCTTTAATTCAAACTAGCTTAAAAAGATCTTTAAATAATCATACTAGCTTGCTAACTGAAATAAGGCATAATAAAGGTAGGTATGCTACTGGAAATTTTTAAGAGACTTTACATGCAGCTGGTTTACTACACATCAGCAAAAGAGATCAACAAGTATTTTGTTTGTAATCACTTTTGAATCTGAATTCTAATACAATGGTGAGGGGCATGGTTACAGGCAGGTGTTGTGTGCAGGTCTATCACTCCATTAAGTCTTCTTGATTTGTAGTGGTTACAAACACAACATGAACTCAGCCTGAGGAAACTAATAGAGGGTTCAGAGTACCAAGAGGAACTGAAGTATGACTTCAATATAAAAGGGGAACTGAGGCATCTGGATACAAATGAGTCCTTTGTTTTCAATTATTACAAGAATGGGCGTGAGCAGAACCATAAACGCTATGAAGTTCTGGGACATTTTATTACCCAGTATGTTTATGAGCTCCTGGAAAGAGTCTGCATGCTGCAGAAAGTTTATATTCCTACTGATGCTACAGATGATGAACCCAGAAGTTTCTTTTTCATGAGCAAGAATGCACTGACAAGTTCCTCCAGCCTAATTATCCTTCTTCAAGACCATGGAGTTTTCTGTGCTGGACAGTGGGGGCAAAGGACAATTGTCAGTGAGGGCCTGAGACATGGAACACAAATACCATTCATCAAAATGGCCCTTCGGAGCCACTGGGAAGTGCTTGTGCTGAACCCCAATGACAACTTCGCCGATCTGAAGGCTGGAAAGAAGAGCTTTTCCCCCGGGGAAGAAAGGCTTACTTTTACCCAGTCACTCTGGCGGGTCCCCAAGAGGGGCAGCAGCAGCCCTGAGGAGCACACTGTGTATGTGTGGGATCATTTCATTGCCAAGAGCGCAGCCGAGAACGTGGCCTTCATTGCCCACGGCTACGGTGGCTTGGTGTTTGTTGATCTGCTGGTGCAGAGGAAATGTGAGGTGATGAATAAAGTGTTCTCTGTGGCCTTCATTGACTCCATGCACAACATACAGCACCAGGCTGGAAACAACCCCCAGATACAGGAATGGATACAGAAACACTGCCGTGAATGGGTGCCAAACAGCAAACCTCTAAATAAGACGGTGGGCTTCCTCTTGAGAACGAATTGTCCCACCGTCTCTGCTGGGACAGAAAAGTGTGGTTTAGCACCTTCCTGCTGCTTACATGCCATCTTTAACTACCTGAAGAGCACTCTGAAAGCCAGGACAAGGCAAGCAAGCTTCAGGCGTTCACCTATTGCAACCAGAAGCAGCACAAGTAAGAAGAGAGGCAGTCAATAATGGCACGCTGTTTCTTTCTTGAGAGTGGTCTCTTCTTTTTGTAACTGCTTGTGCACCTTTGTCATCTAAGATCCTCCATCTTGCTATGGAGCAAGTTAAGAGTTCTAAGTTTGAAAGCAGTTTGTTTGGTTTTGAGAAAAAAAGCCATGAAAGTTAACTATTAGAGAAGAAATGCATTATTGAAAGTCTTAAGCCACAACCCTTTGGCTAGCTGTGAAATGTAAAGTTGCAAACAATAAAGATGTTAAGGCCTGTCAACTCTCAGCTGTACCATTTTTTAAAACAAACATTCTACACTTATGACTCTATAATCAGGCTAAACTATCAGTAAAACAGTTGCTTAAGTACTTAGCTTAATTAAAAGGATAAATCTGAAATAGAAAAAAGCTGTTTCCAGCTCACTGTGTGCCAAATATTGTTCAAAATCTTTCAAGAGCTGGAGCATCCACCTCCTTCCTTGAAACATTTACTGTTGAGTTGAACAGTACTTCAGGGAACTACCTTGAGCCAGTCAGATTTGGTGCACCCCAGACATGGCACAATGAGGTAGAGTTATTTCCACTTTAAAGCCACTTGGGCAGTGAGAACACTGGACATGAGATGCTATAGAAATACAACAGCAGCCTGTAATTACCAAACTGATGCAAAAGAATGACATTGCTGTTTAACTTTAGACAGAGGTGGGGAACAGAGACAGTTTTTAAATGTACATACTGAAGGTTTGCAATGTGTACAAGCAGAAGTTCAAATAAGCTTTAAAGCAAATACAAACAAAACATTCTGGATTTCCAGTTTAAGCCCTTGGGAATTAAAAGTGTTCAGGAGTCATAAATAGGCTTTGAAGGATGACAAAAACTCCTGCAAGTATAGAAGGTTCCCATCTCAGTCCAAAACACTGTTCAACAGAAAGAAGAAGAAGAGCATCAACCTCCCTTTGGTGTTTACATCCACTTCAGATTTCAATCATCTCTAATATTGTTGGAAGGAGCTTCTCTCCCATTATCCAGCACGGCTAAGAATGCAAAATTCTACTGGAAAGGCAGAGTCAGTTGAATGTCCTTGAGAGCAAGCCTAGATTTCTTAATAAAGTAAGGTTTACTGTTGTTCTAGCTGAATGCAAATGGTATTGAATAGATACCTAGTGGACTACATGGTGCCTTAGTTCAGTTAAGCAGGTTGCAGTGGAGATGCTGTAGTTGAGGGCGCACAGAACCTGCCTGTTTTATAGGAGCTGGTCAGCAGGAAACTCAGCAGAACAGTCACTTGTGTAAACCCTGTGCAAGGACGTGTAGGTAGCTTTATTTATGAGAGAAGCATGAGGTGACAGAACGTCTGTCTTCAGCAGGAGGCCAATATGATCCCTCAGCAGAAATGCTCACAACTGTCCCACGGTGTCAGAGGTGGCTGAAAACGCTCGAAGAAACGAGGGACTTAGAACACTGTGCAGCTCTGTAATTCTTTACCTCAGGTCAACCCATTAAATTCCTTGGTAGAGAAGGTCGTATTTAGGAATGTTCTTGGGATCAATAGGACTTCTCACAATGAGCTTTCCACGCATTGCTCCACGGTAAATCACTTCAATCAGGTCTATAAAGTCCTGCTTCGTTTTGAAGCTTCCTACAAATTTGGTATGATCTGGAGACCTAAATACAAGGATAAGATAAAAGTAGAATTGTAAAGTTAAAGCATTAAAAGCAAAAACACGCAAAGACGTGAAAGTATGTACAGTGACATTAAGGGTTCTGATCTGGTCATTCTGAAAGAATGAACTACCCTTGTAATGGCATAACCAGGTCAGGAATATACTGTGACCTCCAAAGGTCAAGCAGGTGCAGTGTCACATCTAAGACTTTAACGATTTCTTACTATTCTCTTGCAGAGTCAGGCATATTTGACAGCTGGCACCTCCTTATTATATCAGAGTGTATTTTGAAATACTTCTCCATTTTACATCCTTCTGGCTTCCTGCAGAATTATCTCTGCAGGTGCTGGTAACAACATTTTAAGTTTCACACGTTTCCTTCCCCAGATGTGGTAACAGACTGACCACCCTTACAGACCTAATAGATAACCCCAGGCAGGATGACTCACCCATAATCCACCTTCATGTGTTGTCCATTGAAGAAAAACACAGTGGATGGAATGTAACTGATGTCAAAGTACTGGGTGTACACTGGGACCTTGTTCACATCCACCAGGTAAATGACTGCCATTTTACTTAGGTCATGAGCTGTTTTTGCAAGCTGGAGAGAGTGAGAAGAGTGCATGACAAATGGGCTGACACACACAGGAGGAAAAGAGGCTGGCAAGCTTTATAAAGCCTGCCTCTCTCATGTTTTATCAGTTTAAGCAGGGCTGGAATATCTTGTCTACCTCGAACACTTTGCACACCCACTACAATAATAACACAGATATTTGCACACTTTTCAAACGTTTTTTATGAATATGATGGTACCATTTCATGCTACATTTGTCACCAGATTTTTCGTGAGACGCCACATCAGCCAAAAGCAACGTACGACATATTCCCTTGTATGCAAGAGCTATAGAGTTCATAAAAAAAATAAATTACTCTTACAATATCATCGAGCTGCAGACAAACAGCATCACTGTCTCTTCCGAAACGAAGAACCAAAACCTTCTCAGCCACGCTTTTTATCGCCTGATCCACTTCTTTCTTCGAGCTCAGTTTGGGCAGCAGGAAACTCATCGCGACAGGTCACGGCTTCCAGCAAAATCCCGACTGAGAGTTGGAGGGCGGGGGGGAAACAAACAAGCAAACAGAAACATGCACCATCAAACAACCACCTGGGTCAAAAAGAAGCGAAACTTCTCCGCGCTCTTAAATTAAAAAGAAATAATGGAGAGAGGGAGAGAAATCATGGACTGCCACGCCGGGCTGACACAGCCCTCGGGCCCCAGCGTTTG
Organism: Serilophus lunatus; assembly: GCA_013399895.1. Lineage (NCBI taxonomy): Eukaryota > Metazoa > Chordata > Aves > Passeriformes > Eurylaimidae > Serilophus > Serilophus lunatus. The sequence goes on along the minus strand of VXBA01001977.1, from coordinate 58,299 downwards.
CCTCGCGTCCCAGCCCCAACCCCGGGCCAGCGTGGCGGCGGGGCCGGACCCTGGCCCGCATCGGGGCCCTCCCCCGCCCCCTTCCCGCGTCCCTGGAGCGGAATATGGAAAAGTTGGGATCACCGCGGGGTCCCAGAGAGCCCGGAACGCCGGGCGCGCAGCCGGGGAGCCTCGCGGGCACGCACGGCAGCGGCACCGCCCCGCGCAGGCGCAGCGGCTCCGCGAGGTGAGCGGGGAGATGGCGGCGGGGCCGGGCCGGGTCCCACTGGGGCCGCGTGGTGCCGCCGGCTCTGACCGGCCCGGCAGGGAGGGAGGGGTGCGGGGCGCAGCGCGGGGCTGCGGGGGGGAGGAGCAGGCAGGCGTGGAAGTGGTGCGGGAGTGCGCGGGGCCGCTGTGGAAGAGCCGCGCGGGTGCGCGTCCCCGTGTGNAACAACTTCTTTGCTGTGCAGGTGACCCCACACTGGAACAGGTTGCCCAGAGAGGTGTGGAATCTCCCTCACTGGAGATACTCGATCCATCTGGACACAATCCTGTGCCATGTGCTCTGGGATGACCCTGCCTGGGCAGGGAGGTCGGGCCAGGTGACCTGCTGGGGCCTCTTCTGTGATTCTGAGTTTCTGTGTGTGAGCAGCTGTGCTGGGGAAGGGAGACGACTTGTTCAATCTCTGAAGGGCCTTTCTATGCCTGAGATTTGTTACAGTGAAATCATGCTAAAAAAAGGCAGAGAAATATTTTTAGGTGCTACAAATCTAGATTCTTCAAAGACATGCAGATTAATTCTTGCAGTAATGATGGTGTGAATGTTGGACACTGGAAGGTAACTCAGCTCTATCAAAAGCTGTTGCCAAGTATTTTGAGTGTGTAAATCTGGTGTATTGACTTAATTGCAATTCCAGTAATACAAGTTGATCGAGGAACTGATCCCTTGATTTCTTCAAGCTAGACAATAATACTTCTTGGATTATTACTTTTATGAGTAGGTTTTGTCTTAGTAACATTGGAATTTGAGAGAAAAGTCACCAATTTGAGCAGTTACTGTATAGTAAAAGCATACCTGGTTATGCCACATTTCTTAATATAGGACTGCTCCTTCTGTGCCTCTTTATCTGAGCATATATATAACCCCAGAATTACACTTGGCTTGTTTGCCTCTATATCAAATTATTTCCAAGTTATTAAGGAGATGATGAATTCTGTTTTAAAATTTGGGTCAAATTTTGATTCTGTCCGAATCATGTTTTCTGAAGCATTGAAACTTCACTGGTTTTAGTTCAGTAATGTGCACAGGACAAGGGAAATATTAAACATTCTTGGGTGGTTTTCTTTCTGCAGATTTTTCACATTTAAATACAAATGCATATGAAATTAATGGCACTATAGGCTTTATGTCCTTAGTTTTACATGGCAATGCCAACTTCACAGGCAGTGTAGTAAAAGAAAAAAGATGGTCCTTCCTGTACTAATTGTTTATTCTTCTGTCTCTTCTTTCTTTTTCCACAGTATAGATAAATTAGGTGTCCATTGACCTTGGTTGTGAAGGCTTTTACTCATCATATGGTGCAGATAACAGACCTTGGGCAATCCCTGGAGGTTGTTTGACCACATTTTGAATTGCAGTAAGTATAGCAGCACTGCCACACACCCTGGTTTTATTTAGGAAGCAGAAAGTGTAATAGTGGAAATAGTGTCCTCCAAGAGGGAAGCCATTGTCCGTAAGTGTGACTAAGAGTAAAAATCCGTGCGTGTTCTCTGATTTCTGACAGGCTTTTTCCCCTCTTTCCCCTCTGGTGTTTTGCAGATTGTGAACACAGCACATGTCTAAGCATGCAGTCTGCTACTATGCTTCTGAAAAAAATGGTGAGAAGTTCTGTCCTTCCCTTCGCTGCACGACATGGGATGAAAAAAGATTTGTTTCCACTCAGTAGAACTCTGAGTTTATCACTTTGTCTGAAGCAGGACAACTCGTGTGAACCCTCAGAAAAACTTGATTTAGATGCATGGAAGAAGGTCATGAAGTCTGGGTTGCAGGAAGAGGTCAGTGAGACGGTCTCTGAGCCCAAGGAGCTTTCTGCTTTGGCTGCTGCACGTGAGACTTTGGAGATGTGGAGACTAGCTGGCAGATTGGTTCCAGAAAATATCACTGAAGAGCAGCTAAAAACGTTTATGGAGTGTCCTTCCAAGTCAGCCAAAAAGAAGTATTTAAAATATTTGCATCTCAAAGAACTTCACAAGAAAATCAACAGAAGAAAGATGGAGGAGAAAAGGGAAAGGAGGCTGGAAGCACAAGGGCAAACTTCAAAAACGGAGGAGACCAAAAGGAGTCCGTTTTTGTGTCTGTGGTCCAACACTATGGATAAAGCTTACAATTGGAAGGCTGCCCAGTCCATGATCTTTGGCCAGCCTCTGGTGTTTGACATGTCCTACGAGAAGGAAATGTCTGTGCGAGAAGTCTGCAATACAGTGAAGCAGTTGGTGCTGAGTGAAAGCTGCAACCGGAGGTCTGTGGATCCATTCCACATCCACTTGTGTAACTTCCAAGATGACAGCCTGTTCCACAAGGAATTTATCAAGCATTATAGAGAGGCGTGGGGCAAACTTCTTATCACTGTGACAGACCAGTGCTACACAGAAGTCTTTCCAAAGGATAAGCTCATCTATCTGACGGCCGACTCTCCCAAAGTAATGAAAACATTTGATCACGATAAAGTCTATATCGTTGGGTCAATGGTTGACAAGAGCGTAAAAACAGGAGTCTCTTTGGCGCGGGCAAAGCGATTGGGACTGGAGACGGCAGCTCTTCCGCTGGATAAGTATTTGCTTTGGAATGTTGGGGCCAAAAATCTCACACTGGATCAGATGATGCGTATTTTACTAACCTTGAAAGATACTGGTGACTGGAAGGCGGCTCTGGAATTTGTTCCGAAAAGGAAATACTGTGCCTTTGTAAACAAACCCATAAATGAACTGAAAAAATCCTTAGATCTGATAAACACACTTAAATTGGGAAGGCAACGGGAAGAAGTACAAAAGCAATTTGCCAAAAGCTACTCTAAGAAGTACAAACTAAAGCAAAAGTAGTGTGATGGGAAGGAGAATAATTTTTTTACAGGCAGACTGCCCTTTAATGCTCGAGTTTCTCTAGACATCTGCAACTGTGTTCAGCTCTTTATCTCAAAACATGTCTGTGTTGCTTAAGTTCGAAATGACCATTGCTAAAGTTGTTTTTTTAAAATTATCTTAGTAGTCCAGCTGTTCAAATTTATTCACACATTATTGGAATGATGTAAGAGAAACCAGATTATCTGCTCTAAAAAAAAAATCACTGCACAAAGAATATCATTCTGTTCAGTTGAAGCATGCTGGGACTCAGGCGATTGTAAATGAATGGAAAGGTCGTTCTTCAGAGAACTCCTCCCTGCTTTGGGTTGGCAGTGGTTGGAGCCTGTCCACAGGTTTATTCTAAAAGATGTATTAAGGTGAAGAGATCTCCCCCATTACTTCCTGAATTCTCTGTTGATGTGCTGAACTAAAAACAAATGGTTAAAACCTTGCACGAGTCTGCAGAGCTTCTCAAGTTATTTCTGGGTTTTATTCTATCTGGCACAAGTCGAGTTTGAAAGGAATAAGCCAAATTTTTTGACTGTGCCAAAAAAATCTTAGTTACTTCTTTGTAAGACTTTTATCCCCAAGTGCCTGTGTCTTCAAGCCATGTAATGTAGATTTCCCAAAGCGCTGGAACTTTTGAGGTGGTAAAAAATCCTATTAGTGAATATTTCAGGAGGAGAGAGCCTTTTAATGTTTATCACAGCTGAAATTACATTGATTGGTGTCTCTGTGAAAGTCTGTGTTCAGGCTGCAGAGCTTCAATGGCTGTGTTGTTAAATACTTACAGGACTGTTAGAGTTCTCCTGCTGTCTGGAGCACGTGGAGGGCTTTCTGTAATGAGTGCTTAAATTTTTAATTCAGTCTAGTTGACTGCCCTGATGCATAAAGTCAGTGATGGCAGATGGTGAGTTTGGTCCTGAAAATTCAAAAACTAGGAGAAGGGAATATAATATCGCAGGGTAGACTTCAAACATTCCAAGGGTTGGTGGTGACCCACTCCCTGTCTCACCTCCTATTACACATCATGTGAAGCGGATCAGGGTTGGAAGGCAGAGGATTGTCTACCCCACAGCCCCCTTCACTGCCTGTGAGGAGCAGGGGCCTCCAGGCATGGATTTAGGGAAAGACCCGGTTCCTTTGCCTGCATGTGGTTGGGCAGTGCACAAAGCTGCACCCCAGGGGGGTGGCTCAGGTGGTGCTTGGGAGCTGCCTTCAGCTCCCTGGGATGCAAGGAGTGGCTGTGTGAGTGTCTGTGCCTCCCTTGGGCAGCCTTGTCCTCGCAAGAGGAGCAGACAACGCGGAGCTGTGCCCTGCTGACTGTCACAGAGTGATGGGGTCCTTTGGGCTGGGAAGGGCCTTAAGGAGGATCTATTTCCAATCCCCTGCTGTAGGCTGTGTGCTGTGTCCCTCCTGCCATTTGCTGTTCCTCTCCCGAGCTGTTTGCACACTGGGGAGGGGGGAAGTGGTGTCACTGCTCACTTGAGCTACAGAGTCACAGAAAGATCAGGCTGGAAGGGACCACAGCAGGTCACCTGGTCCGACCTCCCTGCCCAGGCAGGGTCATCCCAGAGCACCTGGCACAGGACCGTGTCCAGATGGATCGAGTATCTCCAGTGAGGGAAACTCCACACCTCTCTGGGCAACCTGTTCCAGCGTGGGGTCACCTGCACAGCAAAGAAGTTGTTCCCTATGTTCAGGAGGAGCTTCCCGGGCATCAGTTTCTGCCCGTTGCCTCTTGTCCCGTTGCTCGGCACCACCGAGCAGAGCCCGGCTCATCCTCTTGGCGCTGCCCCCCCGGCCCCGCCCGGGTATTCATTCCCACTGAGGGGGGAACGAGGGGATCCTGTCGGTGAAACTCGACGGGTCCTCGTTAAACCGCGTCCGGCAGCGGACGGGCTGGGGAAGGGAAGGGGAACACGGGAAGGGAAGGAAACGGGAANTCCCGCCGCAGGGGGCGGGGCCCCGATGCGGGGGCGGGGCCGGGGCTGTGGCGCGTGCGCGGGGCCGCAGCGGGAGGCGGCGGAAGATGGCGGACGGCGGGGCCGAGGGGCCGAAGGCGAAGCGGCCGCAGCCCGCAGGAGGTGAACGGGGGGGGAACGGGGGCCGCGCCGCTCCCTCGGGGGGAAAGGGAGGGGTCCCGGTGCGCCCCCCACACGCCCCCCCGCCGGCAGGGCGGGCCCGGGCCGGGCCGTGTGCGGTGGCCGGCCCTGCGGGGAGAGGGGGCGGCCTGGGCCGGAGGGGCCGGGCCCGGCTCTGCTTCCCTCGGCCTCAGGGGTTCCCCGGGAGAGCTGCAGCGTCCGCTCGGCCCAAACGGGCTCTTTCTCTCGGTTAAAAACACACGGAACACTTAGGCCGTGTTTTGAGAGAAGTCCGGCTGTCGCTGCCTGCAAGGTGGAAGACCGTGCCTTAAGGGTTAACTTCTAACAGCTGTTGTAGCTTTTTTGCAAATTAGTACAATGATTATTTCTTAATTGCCGCTTTAAGCATCTTGGGTCTTTTTGCTTGGCAGGAAATTGTAAGTTTGTGGTTTGGTTTTATAGTATTTATATCATGACTGGACATTCCCGTCTTTTCTGCAGTTTTTAATTGGATATTTCATTTTTTCTTCCCTCGATTTAAAGATGAGAGGATAATGTCTTACCAAAGATAAAATTTTTCTTCCCTGGTGTGCGTTTCTATTTTTGCTGTAGTTGGGTTTTGGTGGGTTTTTTTTCTGTTTAAATATGTATCTGTAGACAGATATTTGATCTGTTGAGAAATGAAATCAGGCTTGTAAACCAGTTCGGATTCTGAGCCTCAACAGGGGGTGTTAGTTCTGAAAACCCCTGAAATCTGAATAGTAACACTTGTTTTTAGGTAGTTGTTTGACTCTGGGGTCTCTTGTTGGGTTTTGGTGGGGCTCTTGAGAGTTTGGTAAGAAAACAGTGGGTAGGTTGTGTTGGGCCTCACCTCGTGCTTACCAATACTTGAGAATTTGCACTTAAGGGAGTGTAACTAGTTCATTGTAATTGGGTTCCAGCTGGCACTGGCTCAGGACCCTGCAGTGATCCTGTGTTTTTTTAATACAGTGAAACTGATTCAAGTCACAATTTTTTTTTTTTTTGTGATCTGTCATATTTCTAAATGTGAATGATAAATCTGTTTTTGTTTCAATCACTTATTATCCTGATGGCTGGAAGAGTGGGGTAGAAGTGTTATATCCTGCTGCTTGTGGTGTGGGAAGTAGCAGACAAGTGTTGACATAAAGATGCTGTCCCTCGTTTTTCACTCTCCGGACATTTACTGCTGGTTTTCCCTCAGAGCTCCAATGCTGTTGGCCCCCATTTCAGCCTTTCTGCTGCTGTCCCATTGCTCCATCTGTAGAAGCTTTTTGCCATTAGCAATGCAAAGAGCTCTGTGCCCTGCTGCTGGGGTTTGCTGTGCATGGAAGGTCCTGTTCCCCACCTGAAATGGGGATGAACTGGTGCCAGCTCCAGTCCTGCTTAAACTGCTCCTGTGAGCACTTCCCTGTCCCTTCCTTGAGGTGTGTTGGGTTCCCCCCCCTCCTGCTACTGCAGGGATTTGGTTATTGCAGCAGCAGGGCAGTGTCCTTCTGCTGAAGCACTGCCTGTGTCCAGGATGGGTGTTCCAAGGACACCTTTGTCTCTTGGTGTGGCTGAAGAAACTGATTGATGTAGAAACAAAAACGTTACTCGAGTGTTTTCTCTCTGTGGGTCGCTGTTCAGCTGCTGTGTTTCCCATGCCTTTATACAAACCCAGGAAAGATGAAGTCTCTCTATATATGTTTCTTATAGTGCTGATTCCTTCCTCAAGCAGAGCTTGGCAGATTTATGACAGATGAGATGTGGACAAGCAGTGACTTGAAACGTGATTGAGACAGCTCACTACCTCCCTGTAGTCACTCCCATGGTTTTAGGGTTATGCCAGACAAGCCTAGAGACTGGCATGGACATGATTTTGTAGAAATTGAGGAGGATTAATTTTAACTTAGATTATCTGCTCTAGATTTGGAATTGGGATTCCAATTCTCAAAGCTTATCCGTGGCAACTTAAAACCCTAAAAAGTTTTGTGTGATTTGCTCCGTGAACTTTGACTTCCATGCTAAATAAAGAGATGGTGCTTCAAGATTGTTTTCCTGGCTCATACAAAAGAAGTTCTTTGCCAGTAGTGGAATGTGCTTGCAGTTTCTCCTCCTCTTTGTGTTTTGCTGTCCACTAGACGTGCATTGGTGGAAACTGCTGTCACTAAACACACTTTACCCGTTACACCCAAAGTATAATGCTTTTTGAGGTTGCTGCTCCCATCAATCTGCTCAGTAAAAGTAGCTCATCTTGGTAAGTTGTTTCGACTTCACCAGGACCTGAAGAAGAGGCAGAAAAACCTGTGAAAACTAAGACTGTTTCTTCCAGTAATGGAGGAGAAAGTTCGAGTCGCAGCGCAGAGAAACGGGCGGCTAATGAAGAAGCTGAAGACTTCACCACAAAACCTGCTCCTGCCAAAATGTCCAAGTTTGGATTTTCCATAGGCAGTCAGACAACAAAGAAGGCATCTGCAATATCCATCAAGCTGGGAGCAAATGTAAGTTGCCTGAGGGCTTTTAATTTTAGGGAAACTGAGGCAAAGAAGGGAAGTGCTTTGGGAAGCCTTCCTTGCAGAGGGAGACTTTGAATTCCATGAGGGCAACTGGATAGAGTTTAAACAAGGATTGCAGGGCCAGCTAGTTGTGCATGTGTAAGTACTTCAGGGTGATTGCTAACAGGTCAGTTGTCTCAGGAAGCATAAGACTTGATTGAAATGGACTGTGGATCTTTGAATATAGAGAACAGCTTTGTAGTGAGATTTGGTAAGTCTGGAATAATCTCCTGAGGGAATTGAGCAGACTTGTTAAACTGTTCATGCTACTTTGACCTGAGTGCTGGGAGCCTCATTGTATAGGATGCTTAAAGCTACAAGAAAGCATCCCCTAGGTGGCTTAGGAGGTTGTTTTCTACTCCAAAGGTTTTATTTCAGATGGGGAAGTATAGTTGATTTTCCATGACTGTGCAAGAGGTGAGGCTTTGTTGCAGAGGTCACTGAGAATTCTGATTCCCTTTATGGTCCAGTCCAAGGTATCCTTGTGCTTGTTTAGTTGGGAACCTGAGGGCTCTCTTTATTTCAAAAGCAGTCCTCTGATAGCTTGGGCAAGGCCAGGCCAGGCCCTGCCTCTCTGTCTAATACAGTCCATTTACATTTCCCACATCCCACTGTGGTGGGTACATTATAAATCCTAAATTCCAGCTGTAATCACCAAAGGCTTGCACCTGCAATGGCAGCCTTCCACAGGCCTGCAAAATACACTGTTATTTGGAGATGGAAGGGAGATGTGGGCTGGCAGGCTCTGGGGTATGACTGCAATCAGGTCAGCTCAGACTCAGGAAAAACGGACAGAGCTGCCTTCTCTGAGCCACCAGAAGGCTTCAGTTTCTCTTGGCAGAAGGTGCCTGTGTTACCAATAAATTGAGCTCAGGATTTCTGGCTCACTGAATTTAGTGAGTGACTGACAGTGCACCAGGTGGGACAGTGCTGAAACTCAGCCTGCTTCTTTCCAGTCGTTTTTACTGCCTTAGTACATTACCCATTCCTGTGAAGCAGATGGTGCAGTGCTTTAATATTGTAAACTATCAGTAAAGAACAGCTGTAGACAGTTTGTAAGGACTCTGCTGCAGTGTCAGCAGCAGAATCAGCTGTTTCTACGATCAAATAATCACCAATAAAGTAAAATGGAGACAGCATTGTATGTGATTGGTTTAGATAATTGGTAGTATCACACATAAACAGTTTTCCTTTTTTGTTAGAGAAACCTTTGTGTGCTTGATTGGAACAGAAACTTTTCCCCCTTGTTGCCCATTTCAATAAATATGTTTGACTTGATTTTACCAAAATGCTTAAAATGCCAAGGGTAGCTTTTCTGAGTTAGTGGCTTATTTTATTTGTGTGTTTGGGGTTTTTTTTCAGAAGCCTAAAGAGCCTGTTCCAACCCTGGCTCCAAAAACCCTTTCTGTAGCAGCAGCTTTCAATGAAGATGAAGATGTGAGTAATAAGCCAGTGATCAACACAAAATACCATTGGTGTGGGAGGCAGAGAGAGTGGGTTATTTAAGGTTTTCTACAAAAATGTCAGAAATTTTCAACCTAGAAGCATCTCTTGTGCTTCTCCTTAAGAGTGTACCCCTTTGTAGCTCTGTGTTGATTCAAGAAATCATTAAAGTGCTGATAACTTTCCCCTGAAAATGAAGAAGCACAACATAATTTGAATTAATGGTTGTTTTCTCTGGGCTTAATAAAGGGAAGGCGAAGGAAAGTCGTGCTTCTGCTTTGCTAAATATTTTGTTGTCATGTTACTGCTCCTTCTTACACAGAGAGCCATCCTTTATCTTGTCAGGCATTTGAAATGTTGCAAAGCAAGCCCCCAGCTGTGCTCTAACCTCCTTTCTCTCTGCAGAGTGAGCCAGAGGAAATGCCTCCAGAAGCCAAGATGCGCATGAAGAACATCGGAAGGTAGGTCAGCTCTGAGCTCTGGTTTGGACAGGGGTGAGTGTGTGAGAACACCTCCTACTGCACATGGCTGGGGAATGCAGGAGCACAGAACAGGCTCAAAAAACTTTCCTCCAGAAACAAGAAAATTTTCAAAGGTTTGGTCTGTAGGTTGAAAATGGTACATTTACATCTGAACTTTGAATCTTACTTGCTTTCTTTGTGAGGAAGAAATTGATTCTGCATTAAAGAGCAGCTTGTTTTCTTCTTGGAAAGCTAATAGGTGGGAGTTCCTGCTTGCCTCTAAACTTGGTATCTTTCTGGTTCTACATTTTATAAATTGCCTTGAAGTAGGGCAGTCTGGTCAGGTTTTTAAACTCCCACTCGTGGATGAGAATCATCTCTTTCAGAAAGACAAAAAACTGCTTGTTTACTTAAATATGTGTAGGTCTTCTGCTTGCTACAGATTGTAGATGGTTAGGTGGCCAATCCTGCAATAAATAGGGACCTTTTCAGAGGAGGCTTCGCTTAAATTAGGGATGAATTTTGAGAATATGTACTGTAAAGGTGTTTATCATGATAAACTGCTTGTAAAGTTAATCCCTCTGGAGGTTCTTTAGTTTAGTGGGGTTTTTTCCACCAGTAGCAAATTTGGATCCTCAATTTTTTAATCCTTGCAAAGAGCTCTTCACATCTGGCAGCAGTTACTGGCAGTCCCACCTCCTCTGCTGTCCCATCTCATCCCTGATTTGTGGTGCTTTGGAGAGAGCAGTTCTGTGGCCACGTGACAGTTGCTGACAGCAAGGACTCTTGATGTAACAGAAGGAAATAGTGGCAGATTGGACTTGAAATTGAAATTTTCTGTGTCACATTGCACAGGCTGCTGTAGTTGAGCTGTCTTTCTCAACTGCTCTTGTTTTTCTTTTTCACAGGGATACACCAACCTCAGCAGGACCAAATTCATTCAATAAAGGAAAGCATGGATTTTCTGACAACCAGAAGCTATGGGAACGAAATATAAAGTCTCATCTTGGAAATGTCCATGACCAAGAAAATAACTAAACGATGTGTATCACAAGTTGGGTGTTTGGGGGGAGGGGAGGGTGTAACATTAAAGGAACAGTTTCCTTTTTTAAGAATGGTATGAGACTATCTTTGGAGCCACTTTTTTAAGATTTTGAGTGGTACACTAATAAATGAGTTTGAAATTAGAGGTAATTTATGTTTTGTATACAGATTTCAAGGCATTTGCTAATTTTGTAGTTCATGTGATTAGTTTCAAAAGGTTGCAGATAATAAAGAAATTGGAGTGGTACCTTTTTAAGAATTTTTTTTTTTGGTCAGTGATTAAATAAGGTGGATGAAAAAGGTTACTGTCTCTTTAATCAGGTTAAAATTGAATGCTCTTGCATTCTCACTTCTGGCTCCCTCTTCATAACAGGAGAAACAGTTGACTTCTAGGAATTCTGCTAAAGAGAGAACATTATGTTGTGCTAGAAGTGTTACTGGACTTTTAATTTGAATATAATCTTACAGAGGAAATAGAAAGAACCCAGGTTTTTTTTCTCCCTGCAGTCTCCTTTTGTTAAGTCTCTGCAAACTAGGAATTATGTTGCTCTGAGTGGCTCTGGTAACTTAGCTCTAATTTTGTTTAAAACTTCATGTAGGATATGTAACCTTCTGTGGCCTGTTTCGTCCTAAGGAAATGGGCCTTGTCTGTATATTAGATACAGTCTGTAAAGAATATTCACTACAAAGGTAAATCAGTATTTCCAGTGTGCTCCTCTTAAATCATTAGCCTTGAGTAGTGCTTGTTAGCATTTCCTAGTGGTATACGAAAGCCACCACCAAAAATACAAGCTAATGTACATTAAGCTTCATATTTGGTTAAAATATTTTTCTTTACTATGCCTAGAAGGAATAAAAGCCACACCAAAAATCAGTAACTCACTGCTTAAGTATGAAAAAACTAAGATGCACTTTCCCTGTCTTGCCATTTAAAACAAAATGCCTGTGACCTCAGTGGACCCTATCAGGTCAAACAATACTATGTCTGCAGTCCTGGTGCTTCTAACAAGAGTCAGCTTCAGAAATAAAACTTGACCTTTTCCTGCCCATCTGCCTTTTGCAGTGATTTCCAGCAGTGACGTTGGTCTGGTCGGTTTAATTTCCTCTTTCATGCTGCAGAACAGTGCTGTAGGATTTCAGGGCTAGTAATGACTGTCTAAACTTCAGTCTAATTTAGATTGCATGTGTTTAAAACATTTTACTATCAAAACTGGTTAAATAGAAAGTTACCAACAGTAACACCCCACCTGCATTCCCCCCTCCCCCCAAAAAGCATAAGGTTAATTTTTAAACTCAAATACCTGATAGTGTCAACCCCAAATTAATTTCAGCCAGGAACTGGTTGTAGAATTCAATATGCTTTCATCCTGCCTCTGAAACCTTCTTCATACTGAAGTTGAACCTTAAGGGCAGAAAGGAAAGTGCATCTTGAAGTGTATTTTTTTATTATTATTTTAGGAAAGCTCTGACCACTTAGACTTTTGAGTTTGTAAGTTCTACAAAATATTTTTTTGTATTTTTGTATTGTATGTGTAATCTTTTTTCTTTCAAAGTCTGATGCAGTTGAATACCTGTAACTGTTTTCTTTAAAAGCCTTGTTATAAACGTAACATAAAAATGTATACTTTTTTTTGTTTTCCATAGCAGAAATATTTTGTTTATTTAAAACAAAACACACTTTCAGAACTGACTTTCAGGACTTCCAAAATGGATTTGGGCATTACTGGAACTAAGCAAGGCAAACTTTTCACTTATTTTGATCACATGTCATTATGTTTGTTGAAATAAATCCCTTTAAGATAGTGGTAATTCATAGTGAATAGCTATTTTCTCGTGCTCCTTAGTAGTTGCTTCCTACTATGTCAATCACTTGTATTAGGAAAAAGTCAAAACAGAACTTGCGAGTAAGCGGATGACTTGGAATAAGTGGATGACTTGGAGATCTATTCTTTTTTAGTTAACCTGCCACCACTGTCTTCCACTTCCTCAGTTCAAGGAGACATTCATATCCAGAATTCTCTTGTACTTCAAAATCTTAGGAAATTGCTGGGCACAAGAGCAGACACATTAGGAAATACCTTCCATGCAAGTGAGAGAGCAAAAGTTACATTTATCTTTCTGCTGTGGTCAGTAATCCTAGACCTTGTGAGCAGTGATCCTGCCTCACCCTGCGCAAGTGTTCTCTTCCTTCTCAGTGTTCATGCAATGAGGAAAACTCGTTCCTTGAGGACTGGGGGCTGAGCAAGCTGTACCTTACAGCTACAAAGTGTCTACTGTTGTCTAATATCTGACATTCAAAAGAACAAACCCACTGACCTGAAGGGTGTTGTCAATGCAAATGTTACCTAGGACTTCACTTGAAGCTGTAGGCCCTTGTTAGAATAGTCATGGTCTTTGAGTGCAGAGAGCCTTGGGTTTTTTTGTTTTGGTTTGGTTTTGGTTTTTTGGGGGGTTTTTTTTGTTCTTGGTGTATTGTTTGGGGTTTTTTTAATTTTTATTTTTTACAAGATAATCAAGAATCCTGAAACTCGTGGTAAACTATCTGATTTGGCTCTATTTAAGTGCTTCCAGGAGGTATGCTGAGACCATTAACTGCTTAGTATAGTAAGGTATGTATACCTGGTTGAAATGTCTGTCCATGTAACTTGTGTAGTTTTATCTCAGAAGGCTTATGCTTGCTTGGCAGGAATTAACACCTGGGCAGCCTGCCGAACATTGAAGACATTAGATGAAGATGTGAGTAGTTACCTGGTCACCTCCTCTGTGCTGCCCTGCAGCTGGGCTGTTTCGAGCCTGCTGGGCTGGTTGTGGATGGATCCACACTCATCTAATGCTGACTGTATTAAAATAACAAACCCAACAACCCAAAGGAAAAAACCCCCAAACCTACAAGAAAACCCCCCCCCAAATACAACAACAAAAAAGCCAAACAGAAATAAACCCCAAAACTGCAGTCAACTACTAGTGGCAGGCAGTGTTTGAGGCCATCCTGGATGCAGCCCCTTAACTAATTTCATTCCTTTAAAGTGTGGGGTGCACAGCCACAGCTGTCTTCGGGCCTTGTGCTCCATCTCTGCCTGCCGGGTTTGTGGAGCACTCCCTGGAACTGACAGGGCTGTGCTGAGTTCTGTGCGCTGCCCACAGCTTTACTGGAGTCTGCTTTGTGAGGAGACTTGGAGGAAAAGGCAGCTTTTGAGGAAAGGGCAGCTGCTGCTTCCTGAAGAGACAAAGTGGGTTTTCAACTATTGGAAAGCCATGATGTAATTAGGACTCTTTCTAGGCTGCTGTAAGATAAGACAAAGCTGTTTGGAGAAGCAAGTTTCAAAAAGACTTATCTGTAGTTAGTAGCTACAAAGGGTGTTCTGCAAAGAGGTTGGAGTTTTGAATTCATAATAAAATTGCAAATTGAGGAACACTGAGTAGTTCTGCCCTTAAGTTACAAAAGGGAAGGTTACTAAAATCACAATAATTTGTTGTCTAGTTTCTCTGGCAAGAGACATGAGAACACCATAAATACTGGACAATTCACTTTGTCCTGTTAACTCATTCTTTAGTTCTTCTGGTTTTATTGAAGGGATCTCCTACTGTTCTCTTTTGAAATATTGGCACACTATTCAGTGGGAAAGCTGGTCATGTCTAATAACGTGAAGCCATTGCCTTGGGGTTGATGTGTAGTTAACCCTAGAATTAAAAGCATGAAACATGAACTTCTATTTAACTGTGGTGGGAATCCAAGCAAGATTTAGTTACCAAAGCAAACCTTTAAACTCTGCAGTGTACAGTTTTTGAGGTCTGGACACTTCCATGCCAGCTGCCTCTCAGGCTGGGGCAGGAGGAGGTGGGAGTGGCAGTGACTGTCGTGGCTGGTAACCAAGGTATGAACTTCCAGATGCAGTGGCATAGAGTGAGGTCTTAAAAACACCTGCTAATCTTGTGCTATAGCTCATAAATTTGGTACTTGGGGCTGAGTTTCCTGATGAGATGGCTGCTCAAATGTTTGGTTCTGTAGCAGTCATGAGCCTATGTTGATGTTTTCCTGGCAGTACAAATCTATTTATCTAAAGGCAATGCAAGTTATAATAAAAACATAAGTCTCTCTCCTTTTCTCCCTCAGCTTCCCATAATTTGTAAACATAGTCACAACCTGTTGGCTGATGCTCTGTAGCTTATACAGAATCACAGCTGTGCCTCTGTGAAAGCAGTGGAGCTGGGCAGCCCTCCCTGCTCACAGAGCAGCTGCCACTGTGCGGAACTGCAGGTGCAGTGTGGTAACAGGCAGTTGTGAAACTAGGGCCTATCTCAGGCTGTACCTTGGTTTTGTTACTTGGATGCTTGAGTCCTGCTCATAATGTAAAACGACAGGAAGAGCTTGGACTACAACACATCTGAAAGCACCAAATCACTTTGCAATGCTGTTACCATTTGTAAGGCAGGGCACTTTACCTGTGAGGAGAAACACTGCACTCAGGACAAAACTCCCCAGGGCAGCAGCAGGACAAGCTTAGTTTCTGCAGAGCCCCTTCAAGGTCACAGTAGACTTGTAACAAGAGAATAGGCCTCAGTAAAGAAGTGCTTGAGAGGTGCTGGGTTTCAGCCCTGTTGTCAGCAGCAGCTGTAAAACTGGCTCCTCAATGTTACCACATTGAACAGCGTTCCAGTGCTGCGGAAATTCGTGGCCCTTCCTTTAGCAGTGAGGAACGATGTGGTTCTAGGTCCAGTGGAAACAAAGGGGGGGTAAAAATTACCCACACATCACTTGGCAGTTTTGCATCTGTAGTTGCGTATCTGTGGATTAGGAGTTCAACAGCAGGCTATGTTACTCAGCCTTTTGAAACCTGTTTTTCTTTAATTATATACTTAGTTGGTTACTTACAAGGGCTCACAGAGAGGTAATACAGCAAAAATCTCCCTTAGCATATGCCTTGGGAATCAGGATAAACCACAAAAGAAACTTTCTGCACCACGTGTTGCCTTGGAAGTTCCTGTAACAGCAAATGAAAAGGACAGGACACAACCAGACCAGAAGGCAGCTGTTACAGCTCGTCCTTCAGCCAGGAGAGTGGCACTGCAGGACAACTTCCACACCACCACCTCTTTGGGGTGGCAACGTTGTACAGAAACCCAAGTCAAGAGAAACAACATCTGAAACATCCCCAAACGGTCACAGCTGGGTACCAGGGGCTGAGCAGATGCCTCACCCACCCAGAGGTGCGGCAGCCAAAGCAATTTCAGTATCAATGCACACAGTGCTTTGTCTGCATTGTGTTCTTGTAGAGCCACGTTCTGACACAATTCAGGAGGGCAGTGCTTTTCCTTTCCTCATACGAGTTCATTCTTTGAGCCTTAAGCAAAAATTAAAAAGCCAGCCTTACTGGAGCTATTCAGACTAGACATCTGTCTATATATGGAAAGTGAAATACTAAAAAGGAATAAAGAATTCTGCAACATCTCCCCCTCCCTCCATAAAAAGAAGAGTTGCTTTAAAGTAATTCATGGCAAAGCTCAGTTTATTTGATGACAGAAATAACCATAATTTTATACATCTAACACTAAATAAAAAGAGCCGAATGTACAAATCAAAATCATTCTGTACAAGAATTCACTAGGAATACTTAATAAATGGACACTTCTCATGAACTTTATTTTAGAAAAAAAAATCAAGTATCTACTGCACATTTGCAGTCTGACTTCAAACAGAGTGCAGAAGGGTAACAAACAAGTGCTGAAGTCTAAAGAAAAACATAAGGCAACACATGTAAGGGAACAGCAAAGCTAAGAGTGACACTCCTACTTACCTCACGCCGTTCTGAAAAGGTAAGGCACAGCATGTCAGGAAAGGGGTGCCACAACATTCAGCTTTGACATTCCTGGCTGAACCTTGCTTAGGAAAATCCTTTGTGATTTGTTTGGTTAGTGGTGTTTTTAAACTGCAGGCCATCGAGTCAGATACAGCATTTTTACAGTGGGTAAGAAAGCTCTGAAACTCAGATTCACTTCTGCTTCTTCCATAGGTTGGGCAAATAAATAAATGCACCAAAGATTAAACCAAGGTGCTGGTAGATATTCTTTTTCTAAAGGTAACACACTAAATATACAAATAATGTTCTAGCATTATTTACAGCTATTTTCCTTAACATTTCTTCACTTTAGTAATACATAATTATTTGTAGGATACAAACGTTGACGTAAATTTTAAAGTTGACCTAGTGCTCTTTTAAATATTTTTCCATCATAATGGCAGTATTTTAATTTTAAGCAGGATGGCCATCTCCAGATTCTCAACTATACAAAACTCAAGTTACAGCTAGCAGTATTTTGTTTTAATATTCATTTTAGTCTTAGTTCATTTGGTAATTAGAAAATAATAAAATTGTAAAGGGCTGCAGGATGTATAAATAACTAAATTACTTCTCTGAAGGAAGACCTTTTAAATAGGCATCTACAAATTAATTTGGTTTCAAGACAGGAACTCAAACTACATATTGCTTAAAAAATTTTCAATAACTGCTTATCTACAGGATTGCAAAGTATAAAAGAGAACAGTCCATTCTGTAGCTGTAGACAGAGTTAAATAAGATCAAAGGTAGAAATACTAATTCAAAGGAGGTGGTTACTTTGCCATGGGGTTTGCTTAAATTTTCTTCAGTGGATCTGTTTCGCAGGTAGCACAGAGTTATATCCACATCATTTTATTTATGAAGTTTACCCTGCAATATTACAGGTTTCTGGCTCCTTGAGTATCTTGCCACTGTCAAAATTAGGAAATATTTGATACCACTATAGACTAACAACAATTTAAAGAAGACAGTTCTGATTGTTCATATGCAAAGCAATTTCAGTTACCTCACCAGACATGCTGCTTGCTTAAAAAAACACCTGATCAACCTACAATGGAAGAATCCACACTTGTACAGATTAAGATGTGCACTGTTGGTGGTACTAAATCTGGGACATGTAAACTTGGGCAAAGTATGGCTGTAATTCACTCTTACCTGCAGAAACACCAAGGAAGGATTTTTTCCATCTGTGTGGTGTTAACACCAGGTAATTAGCTGGCCCTAGAAGTACTTTCCTACAGCAGCAGCAATAAGCTATCCAAGAGACTCTGGTAATTTTGAGACAAACCTAGTTTTTACCCCATACTAAGGTTTTCACATTTCTCTATCCTGATGTTGCTGTATGTCCTGTTTGGGAATTAGCAGGGCTCCCCCTCCTGACAATATCAGACCCTAACTAGCTGGACTGCTTCAGCATATTTACATTCCCAAAGAAGTGTGCCATTGTATGTTTCTCCTCTAAGAGTTTCTACATCAAATGTCAACCAAAATTAGAAACATCCATCATTAGGCTGCCTGCTTTGGTACATATATCAGTGTCAGCAATAGCTTCCTTCACACAACCAATCATCAACTGAACTAAATGCGGCTGTGCAAAGAGGCTGCAGCACAAGCTCCTCCCCTACAAATAAGGAGTTGAATTCTTTAAGTAGTGTCCCTGTGGTGGGCTGTCCTCTGGGCAAATTAAATTTACAACCATTTTGGAGAACCACTTCCTCAAACTTCAGCAGAACCCTGCCCACTATCTGTACATGTTACAGTGTTTTGCTGAACCCTGGATCTGCCATCCACTGACCTGGAATTTAAGTAAGTTCTTCAGAACTGGGATTCACTAACTGCCAATGGTGCATTTGCCCAAAGAAAAGAGCCTCAGTTTTTCTCTCTCTTGCGTGAAGAACACACTGCACAAAGCATTCTACCACCCCCTTGTCTTGGGGAGTAAACAGACAGAATCCAATACAAGTAATTTGCTCACAAACTTGATGAAATGCACACTAAAACAAAAAAGCTACCAATATCTGTGCATTTCTAGTCTTAAGTGCAGCCTTCCTATAGGTTTTTCCTTTAATTTTTAGAAGTTATAGCATGATACTTACTCCGTGACACAAAAAACATTATTCCAACTATTTTTTGTTCTTTTTTTTAACTTATGGCCAGAACAGAAATCTTAGTTTGCAAGCCTTGGCCCGCACTGCAGCCTCTGAACTTTTTCCCTCTGGTGCGCGGTGCAGTATTTTGTCACCGCAATATTCAGAACTGATGATTAACTGTTTGAGAACAGGCATCACTGACAGCCTCAGATAACCCCTAAACACTTGGCTCTCACAGACTGTAAAACCTCACTCCTGTTGCTTTCTCACATACTAAACTGGCTCTGTTGTTGTAACATGGGCCACTTCTACTTCTACCGTTTCAATGGCCTGCGTTGCTTCAGCCATTTTCTGTCCTTGCTGTTGTGCCAACACATAATTTACCACCTGCATGATGCTTTGGTCAGAGAGAGTAGAGACTGACGTACATTCCTCAGTAGCTGCAACTGCTTCGATGGCTTCGAGCGTCTCTCCTGTCACTACCACAGTCTCCCCCTCACCAGCACCAAAGCTAATCTCGGCTTCTTGCTCCTGCATGTCTGCCGCTAAAATGCTGATGGCGTGTTCCACCTGGGTCCCCTGGTTGTGAAACTGAAGAGTATCTTTTTCCAGCATGATTTTGCAGGGTATGTAGTCCCGGTGGAACTTGGTCATGTGCTTGCGCAGGGTCCTGGCGTCGATATAGGCCTCGTTGCACACGGGGCACACGTACGGCCGCTCCCCGGTGTGTGTCCTCACGTGGCGCTTCAGGGAGCGCGCGTCGGCCCACGCTACCCCGCACGTCAGGCACTCAAAGGGCTTCACACCTGCTCCCGGGGAAAGCAAGGAAAAGATGACAGCCAGAGCTCAGCAATATGCCTGAGCCATGAGGAGAACTGACGGGGGGGAACAGCAGCATGGAAGAACAAAAGAAATACTGTAACATCTGCCACGAAAGAAGGAGATCGTGTACTACAATATAATCCAACTGTAGCACATTCCATGGTAAGATTTTCCTCAGGTGCCCAGCCAATCGAAGATTCTACTTTTAAAAAGCTTCAAGATTCCTTTTAATGAAGTTTCTTCCCTATTTTAAGTGCAGGCTACTTAATAGTGTTAATTCTAATAATTTTTTTGCTGGTGACACCTTTCTGAAGTCATGAATTTGTCACTTACATTTCTAGCCACACTTTGTTTCTCTAAGTCCTTTTGTACACTTACAGCTTTCCTCCTCTTCTACACTGCACGTGTTCAAATACAGCACCTGATGTGTTTCTTACATCTTCTACATCCTTCTTTCACCTATTCTTACTCTCCCCCATAACACCCAAGTTCTGTGGTCTGTAACATCCAACAGGGTGTGCAGGTGGTGACAAACACCATCTCAGTGCTGGCT
This sequence comes from Serilophus lunatus, assembly GCA_013399895.1. Lineage (NCBI taxonomy): Eukaryota > Metazoa > Chordata > Aves > Passeriformes > Eurylaimidae > Serilophus > Serilophus lunatus. The sequence continues at coordinate 38,311 of VXBA01001977.1, read as the reverse complement.
TTTCCTCTCTAACAGTTACTGTAGATCAGGCTATTATAGGACATTTTGTTTAGAAAGAAACACAAAATCTCTATTTCAACAGTTAAACAACTATTAGATTTACATGCAAGAGATCCTTAGAAGGAGATATGCTCCAAAAAAAGTGGGTTTTGCCCTCAGATAGGAGAATAGATACACTCCCAGCACAGCTGGAACAACCAAATACTCCAAAATCAATTTCATACTTCACATCAAAAGTGAAAATGCACATATTTTCAGAAAAAGAAAATTATAAAATGTTTTGTATTTTCACCAAACATCATATAGCTTACTGTTTGTTATAAATCAAGAAGTTGATCAATTTCCAACACTAGTCCTTTTTTTAAAAAAAATTTAGGCCAATCATTCTTTTATCTGAAGAATATTTTAACTGTGTGCACATTTCAAAATTAAGGATGTTTTACTACATCCAATCCTTTGCCAGATTTACACCTTTTAATCACTTGTAAAAAAGTTCTTATTCCATTAAAGTTCTAAGAAGGCACTGTCAAATTGGTACTGCCCAAACATTTATCCCTTTCTCCACCATGTTTTTAAGGGCTGAGGAACGTCCTGACTACTTGTTTTCTACCCACCTTCATGATTGTTCATGTGCCTCCTGTATTCTCGGAGCTGGGTGAATTTTCTTCCACAATGCTCACAAACTCGTTCCAGATTTTGTTTTGCTCTTCCTTTTTTACCATGTGTGGCTTTCTTTACATGTCTCCTGTACAAAGCTTTCTCATAAAATTCTTTTCCACATACGTTACACCTAAAATGTGTTAAGTGAGAAATCTATTAAAAACATTACTACTGTACACTTATGTTTTTTAAACCAAAATGCACTTGACTTATGGAAGGCAAAGTTTAATGGGAATATTATCTCAGTAGTTCCAGCTGGACTGAATTACACTTTCTCTTATTCACAGCCACAAAGCTTCCACTTCCCCTTCTAGAGAAGTGAGATTACATACAAAGTATTTCTAACTTCACTGATTACGTTTATCTCCTTACAACTTCATGTATCTTAGTCCAAGGACTGTGACAGCAGGTTAAGAGCTAAACCACACTGTTTAAAGTCATCCACCCATTCTCAAGACCCCAGTCACCATCAATCAACTGGTACTTTTAGAGTTAACTGGTAAGTTCCTTGTTGACTGGCTGTGGATCTGTATAACCTCATTTTGATTAGTACATTTCAGTTGTTATTTCCTCTTACCTATAAGGATCTGTGACAGAATGAGACTTTACATGAGAATACCAGTCCTTCTTCCAGCTGTAACATTTTCCACAGAACTGACACTGAAATGGCTTCACACCTAAATGTTTATTCATATGCTGCCGAAGATCTCGAGCTTCATAGAAACTCTTGTCACACCTGTAAAAGTTTTAGCATCCTATGTAAGAAAGGCACTGATTTCAAAGGCACTTGGGCCCTATTCTTTAACAGCAACTGAGGACTTTGAGAACACCTACTGCATCATCGATATGTATAAAGCACAACCAATCCCCAAACTAGGGAAAATTAAAAATAATAGCAGCCTGTTTGAAAGCCTGGGATAAAACCTGAGGACCTCTGAAGCATGTTGTCTGTTATGAGTAACTATATTCTTTCTGTTATTTTAATGGGGAATAATCAAAGGCAGACCAACTGGGAGACATCAGAAATTTGTATTATACCATAAGAATGTATGAGGGCTGCTTCTTCCCTTAACCCAAGAGGATTAATCACTGAAACACAGATAACTGGAATTTGTTGTTTGCAATGCTCAAATGTAGTTTTTTTTTTAGAAATTAAAAAGCCTAATTCATAATCCTATAAGAAAGTATCTGAAAGTAGCATTACTCATTCTTTAGTTGGTCCTTATCCACACCTAAACCCAGGCAAACTTACTGTTTTCCTTCATTTATACCTTGCCCTAGTATGACTAGATAGCTCCTCTTGGTATGAAAACTACAGAAGCTGGTTAAATCAAAGACATGGTTTCTCCCCTTGAAAGAAATTCTGCTGATCATCTCTATCTCTTCCTCAGGTAACATTATGTTATGTTACATCTATGATTCAAGAAGGGACAGAGGCAGAAAAATGCCAGCAAGCAAAGGTAGAGGATTCAACTTCTGTAGATGATCAACCACTGTAATGAGGGAATCTCAAAATTCCCAACCTCCAGTGGAATCTGAAAATAAAAAATAGTTTCCACACAGGAGCAAAGCTTTCAGTAATATATTTCCTGAATAATAGGCATTCTGGAGAGAAGAAAAAAACAAAACAAGGTGATGGTCCCTAAGCCTCCCAAACAACCTCCTCTTCCCTAAGCTGGAAAATCTGACAGCTCCTGTTCAAATGGGGCTCTCAGGGAGCCTCGGTTTGCACATCCACATCAGAAAGTAACACAAAGATCCCTAAAGGGCTTGAATACGGTTGGTACTTGGTGCTCCCTCCTCAAGGACTGGGTATTTGGAAAAGCCATTAGAGAAGTACAAAACTCAGGCAACCACCACCCTCTAACACTGTAACACAGTACTGCAATTTAATCAAACACCTACTTTAATGGAAAACTTCCATGAACATTTTAGGAAAATAACTCATGTTCAGCTTGGCTCAAATGGCCCAGAAGTTCCAACTGAAGCCAGGCAGTGAGGTGTCCATTCCAACCCACTGAACTAAAAATCTGGTCTGGCTATTGCTCAGTGAAGTTCTCTGAACTATTTGTGACAGTATCAACTATACCCTACAGCAAAGATCTCTACTAAGAAGCTAGGGAATCTGTCCAGGTGATCTTTCACATCCACTACTCTACTGCCTTGACAAAAAATGTTCATTTTTTAAATACATTTTGCCTTCAAAACCACAAATGCCTTCCCTAGCATATTTCATGAAACAGGGTCTGTGACCTTATTAATTCTGTTCTTTGTATTTCTGGGATTAATATTTTTAGCATTAAAAAGCACTGAATAAAAACACTGCTGACAGAACTAAGTAAGTTTTCAGCAGGCAGGAAATATTTTCTCTAGCATGCGCATCAGCACTACCAGAGACACCTTAAACAATACTTCAGATTATGGCTTTTATTAAAACCTTGAGTTGCTACAGGCAATCATGTAAACTGTACAACTTCTCAGTATCTGAGAGAGAATCCCAGGGACCTAATTGAGAGTTCCAAAAGTAAGTACTATTTGTCCTTCTGCAGGTCACTTGAGAGGCTCCCCTATAATCTGCTTGGTCATGGAAAAAGTATCCATGTCTTGCTAACACACTAAGACTCGTGATCTTTCCAGGTACAGTTTCTGCTAAACTAAAGTCCACAATTCAAAGATACTTAAGTGGTTATGTATGTTTTATCATCAAGTTAACTGCAACAGTCTGTGAGTCTTAATTTATGATGTTCCTGCAGAGCTATTTTCTAAACACCATGTCTACTCCAATGCACACAAATACATGACCTTGTAGAATATATAGACCATTTTTAAATTAAACTGAAGTTAACTGCCACACTAACAGAGGGCAAAATGAGGCTGAAGGCCCTTTGCCTTTGACAACCCTATCACTCTTATGTCCTACAAAGGAGATTTAAGCCCACATAGCTACTGATTACAGCACCAATTACAGTGCAAACACCATCGTTAGAGAACACCTGTATGAAACCAGAGCCAGGTAACAGTTAAAAAACAAGCTCTGGCTCTCCAACACATGCATTTACAAAACTGCAATTTTCACTCTTGTGCTTTAAATGCCTTATCCCAGGTCAATGGAATAGCAGCTGCTTTTAACCTTGAAAAACTAGGATCATTAATGCTAAGAAGTAAGCTTACTAAAGAAACCCACCAACCAACTTACTGAGTACACTGATATCCACGAACTTCAGGCTTTGGCTGGTGTTTCTTTATGTGTTTACTGAGTCCTGATGCCCTGTGGAAAGATTTCCCACAGATGGAGCAAAGATACTTGGATTCTCCTGAGAAAAACAAAACAAAGTATGTTACCAAGCCAGGCCTCCACGTCTCTGGAGTGCTTTGTGAGAGTGCTTTTTAATTCTCGTAAAGTTTATCTCAAGTAATCAGAGCTGTGCTACAAAGAGCAGTTGGTTTAATGACATATTGATGGAATTTTTAAGTGTATTTTATGTGCTAATGCAATAATACGCAGAGGAGAGAGCAGCAACTCCAAATTACTTTATTTCATGTTTTAAACATGGATTCCTCATTGCAGCTGCTAATTAGTAATGAAAAGTGAACAGCCTAAAAAAACTTGCTCTCTTGTGTGAAACACCCCCCTCCCAACTGCCTGTTCATACATTATGCAACTTCTCCAATAATGTAACGTTGCTTAATTATTTGCATTAAATCTTGGATTTGTGGAAATTTCTGTAGGAAATGTAGGAGTGATGAGCGCTAATATAAACTCCTTGTATTATATCGTTTTCTTTTACATCCTAAGATCTTTCAGGACACCAGACTTCATAAAACGTGACTATTAGTAGACAAAGTCTTGTAAAACTTACACAGAGATCTTGAGAGATTTAACACATTTTCCTCTAAAAGGACAAGCTGGAAGTGTAAGTGCTCTAGAACAGTCCAGCCTCTTGCCTATTTTTTGTTGAACTGACATGATATAGGCATTAAATACACACATAAAACAACAAGAACAGACCAACAATGATTTCCTGTTCTTGTATAGAACATTTGCATAGTAGCATTAAGCTGTGGTAAAACAGGCCCAGAAGATGACTACTCACCTCTATCTCTGCCTGACCAGTAGAAGAGAAAGGAGAAACTACCATTTATTTTTTTAAACAGTTCCTTTGACACTGAAGAACAACATTGGAAGTTCAGCAGCATCCAACAGCCAAGCAGAGGAAAAGGATTCCCTTTCTCATCACTTACCTGTATGAATGCTCATGTGTTCCTGAAGGCTTCTTTTTGTGACAAAAGACTTTTCACACAAGTCACACTTGAACTGTTTCTGTACTTCATGGAGAGCTAAGTGCATTTTTAATCCATGCTTATACGTAAAGGTCTTTCCACAAACCTTAAAACACAAACCATAGTGGTGGAACAGGACAATTAAAACTTGATTATGTAACAGGTGTTTAAATTCAAACCCAACAAAACCTCCTGTATTTCTTGGGAACTAGGAAGCCTGTGACAGAACAGGTCTGTTAAAAAAGCAACACTCGAGGGAAGACATTCTTCTAGACACAGGAATATCAACTTTCATGACTCAAATTCACTCTAGTTTTCTCACTCTCAGATTACAAACAATTTCATCAGGAATGTTACAGTATTTTTCCCTATACTGAAGTGACTAACAGAAATATCCGGGCAGAGCGTCAACACCAGAATACCAAGAGAACATTACTCCTTTCATTAGAGTAAGAGGACCTTACCTTGCAGGCGTGTGGTTTCACACCTGTGTGTTTGAGCATGTGTATTCTGAGGGAGTAGAGCTTGGGCAGAGTCCTGCCACAGATGTCACATACGAACTCCCGTTTGGTTCTCCCTCTCAACGCCGGTCCTCCCGTGCTGGTTGCGCTCGCGGCCGCGGCGGCGCTGCCTTCGCTCTTCCGCGTGTGCCGCACCAGATGGGCCCGCAGGGAGGCACCGTACTGGAACTCTTTTTTACACAACTGGGAAGGAAAAGGGTTTGCATTAAACAATCAAGATTATATTTGGAAAACAAAAACCTTCGATTACTTTTTTTAAGTACAGCAATACTAGTTAAATCCATTACCTGACTCCAGTTTTATCTCGGGTTAATTAATAGCTGTGAATTTTTTATTTTATGGCTACTGACAGAGCCACTGATCATTTCCCAATGGGACTGACTTCCAGGCTGATCTAAACACAGTTGCAAATTTACTGGCGAGGCTGAAGTAACCTCCATGCCAGCACAGTCCCATGTCACACAGTGCTGTCAGGCCAAGTGGCTGCACCACATTTTACCCCTCCCCATCCAGATCAAGGATGCATCGGACTCTGAAATCCTTAAGGAAAATAAACACATGTACCAAAGGCAAGAAAAAATAATTACTAATGTCATTACACAATGAATTTTGATGAAGAGAGAGGTTTACAGAAAAAAAGCCCCCCTCAACTTACTGGGCATTTATATTCTTTTGATCTTTCATGTTTCAGTGTGTGCATTATAAGTGCATAGCGCCGCTGGAACACCATCCCACACTCAGGGCATTTGTGCTGAGCTTCCACTTCGTTATTTTCCGTGGCCTCTCTTTTGGGCTGTTTCATTTTCTTCCCTCTTTGTACCAGTTTCATGGCAACCTAAGTTGAAGAAACAAAACCCTCAAATGCATTTCACTCCACGCTGTGTATCACACCTTCTGTGCAAGTGAGTACCAAAAGCTGGTGTTTCTGTGTCACTACAACACCTCTTAACTTTGCTCAGGTAATTCAGCTGCTAGGAAGCTTCAGTTCACTACAAAACTACAGATGTCATGGGGAGTGAAAAACCAGTCTTGTTGTAAAGCCTTAAACTGATTATGATGATGAGCACACACTGATTTACCCGTTCAGGGACAAATAACTATCCAGCCCTGAGGAACTGCCTAAGTGAGAGCTAAGGGACAGTCACAGAGGAATCACAAAGTACTGTCAGTCTCGAATTCTATCACATGTGTTTTGAACTCTTTGCTGAACCCCAATTTCCCTTTTCAGAATTTTCATTAGTTTTACCAGAAAAGCCACCAGACAAAAAAAAAGGGCCTAATTAATTTTTATCAGCCAGCAAAAAATGAGCTATTAATAACCTAACAAAAATTCACAGTATTTAAGCAAAGTTCTTTTAGGTTAAGAGTATTTCAGCTTTCCTAGAGATTTTTTATATAAGGCAACAGTGTTTTTTTGTTAGGCAGTATTGGCAGTGCTACCTGGAGCTGATAATCTCATTTTCCTTTGTAGAAATGTGCTGTCAAAAAAAGCCAAATTTTAAGCGATCAGGCTGTGATTTCCTGTATCAGGTGTCTCCCTCTCCCTTTGGGGTTCTGAGAATAAGGTAGGGGAAGCAAGTACAAGCATCCCCATTTTTTCATCCTGTTTTCCCAACAAGTGAGATATCTAACGGTTCTGGAGAACATGCCAGCCCTTCTATGCCTCTGAAAACAACACAGAGACAACATTTTCATGTATCATTTTAAATTTTGCTGTTGCTCTAAAAACTTATGCAAACATAGCTAAATTGTGAAGCCACAAAAACAGTTTTGTTTAGCAAATGATTAGTAGGAGCTTGGAAAATAATTAATTCCTACACAGCACACCTTATCCCCAGTATCTCCAAGCCAAGTACAAGCACTGTAATTCAAGCCTGCAGCATTTTTCTTGCAATCTCTTTCCTGTTATTCTGCCAGCATTAAAACTGAGAATTCAGAAAGGGGCATCTCCTTCCCAACACTTATGAGCACTAAAAGCTATGAAACAGGTTAGAAAAGCAGAAACCAATTCCTGAATCCAATCCTGAACAATTATGTAAACCATTTTTTTTATTTTTTATAGATGGCCACTATCTGTGGACCTCACCTGTCAAGAGGCAGGATTTAAAACCTGCAAAAACAGAATAAAAACTTGTTCTTTTCCAACTTTCCTAAATAGGTTGCTCAAGGATTTTGATTTGTGTTAGTTTTAACACCTAGAAAAAGACTAATGTTACAGTTTCTAGCTATGAGGGTGGTGTAATGATAACAAATTATTCCCCTGTGTGTGGGACTGGTGGCTCTAGGATGCAAACCTCTCTGAACACCTCTGGAAACTAAGCTCTTCAGAAGCCTTTGCCCACTTTGCAGTGAAGTGCACTCTGTCACAAACCAAATATAATAATTCTCAGTGAGGTGGATGTCAACTATTCATAGGCACTGAAAAAGGAAAGGCTCCCGAAAGGGAAAATAATAATAAAACTGTTTCATAAAAATAAAAAAAAAATTATACTGAAACAATCAGTTCAATGACTAAACATTTAGTATGTTCAAGTGCTAGTTTTTAACACCAGTGCTATCTGAACCTTTTTTTCTGAACTGACCCCAATCTGAAGGTAGGACTGCACTATTGTGTCTCATAACTAAGTGTTAAGATCCACAAAGGATGTCAGATTATTCACTCCCAACACTGTTTTCAAATGTAGGGTCCTATTTCTCTAACAGATAAATACATTTGCCTATGACTGACATACACACAAGAGCTAGTTAAGAATTACATTCACAGATCATCAAGGATTTGGGGGAGATGACACAACTTCTGTCTAATCATAAGCTGTGAGAAGATACTCAAGCTGGGCTAAGGTCACTGAGCATTCTCAAGATCTTCAATATGGAAGGAATATTGATGCCAAATCAGTGTTTTTGTTTTGCTTTTCTACAACTTTCAAAATTTAGAAGTTACCGTGGTTTGCAGTAATGTTAATTGCTCCAAAAAGAAAAACATTGGCCAGACAGTGCTTGGAACTGGGAAGTAGTCTTTTCAGATTGGTTTTGAAACGCTGGATAACTACAACAGGCCTAAGGACAGAGAGAATACCTGCTGTACTGCAGATTTAGGATTTGTCTTTCTAGTTTGCAGCTTTTTTTCAATTCCTTTATGCAATCTGATATATCCCCCTTCACTGACAGAACGCTGGCGAAGCTTGCTTTTGTAAGTGTCATCTTGGCTGGAAGCAAGGCTCTCCTGCTGGGAAACAGAGATGCTTTGTTCATCACTTTCTTCCTTGGGTGTCTCTGAGGACTCTTCAGCAGCAGTGTCCACATGTGCTTTATCACTTTGATTTTGGACTGTCTCAGCTTCTGTTTGACTTTGAGTGTCCATGGCCTCCACAGCTGACGGCTCAGTGCCGCACCCATCGCAGAGGCTGTTGGAAATGCTCTCCCCCAGCTGGATCTTGATGTAATTTTCAGGAGTTCCACACTGCTCCAGAGGCTTAGAAAGGTCATTCAGAGTGGCCTGCAGAGGCTCTGGGTGCAGGAGGTTGGGCTGGGGCGTTGCTGCTGCCTCCTCTGCCCCTGCAGAGGAGGGAGCTCCGTTCACAGCCACCGGCACTTCGCTGGCCGTGAGCTTAAGCTGCTCAGCACCGTCCACGGGCTGCGACTCCACTTCAGCCTGTGCTGCTAAACTTTGGGTTGACTCCACTGTCTGAATATCTCCCTTTTGGTACACAGTAATTTGCTTCTCTTCCATCTGCTTGTGCACGTTTTCACAGATTTCAAGGACCTCAGTCATGAAGAGATGCCGGGCAAGCATGGCCACCTCTGCCATGCTACAGAAGTCAAACGTTAGTTCTGAAGTATAAGCAAATTCCAGTAGAGGCAGGAAGCTGGACTTGCAGAACCCTGCCAGGAATAAAATGAGATGTTAGAGAAAAAAAAAACTGATGACCTGGAATTACACCAAAATATCCCGTGATGAATACAACAGTTCACCTTTGATACGGTTAAGTCTGAAATTTAGAGCAAAACACACTTGGAAATAACACTGAAGCCTCTCCACTGGGACTCAAGTAATTCTTATTTACAAAAAGCTTCCTCCTCATATATTTCCTATGTTTAAGTAAGCTAGCTCAACTTTTCCAATAACTAAGTAGAACACAGGTAGTTTCACAATAAAATTCCCTAGCAAAATGTTTCAAGATGCTGGGAGAGCCACAATATTTTTGAAACACGTTAATTTAACCAAGGTCTTTCTGGATCTGATACCATCAAAAAGTACTTAAGTAACAACCAATGTGGCAAAAAAAATAAAGTATCTATTGAAAACAATATGGATATAAGGATAAAAATGTTTATCTAAAAGCATTTGGTGTAATTTCCCACAGTTGTGTAAATAATAAATCAAGTATTTAATCTGGGGGACCTTCTGGACTCTCATACTAGAACTGTACTGTTCATGCAGACAGGCACATTTAAGAATCCCATGACAAAGCAATGCAGAAGGGTATATGTTCTGTACAGTATTCTTCAGCACTGCAAAGCTATTTTTAGAGCATTTATTTTAGAATTGTCTCCTGTCTCTAAGGTACAGAAGGTTTGAGAAATAAGCAGAAACATATACAGTACTGTTTCACAGACCTAAGAAATTATTTACCTCTTGTTCAGCTAAAGAGCTCCCCAAGAAGCTAATCAACACCCCCTGTTGATGTATTCAAGCATTTAATTACTTTCCCTTTTTGACGTTTATAACTAATACAAGGAGGAAACATGCCTAAGCAAGGTAAAAGCCAATCACAGACTTCTCAGAAATTTTAAGATGAAATACCACAGTCCACAGAAAATCAGATTAGGCAAAGTCAGCGTGTTCACCTTTAGCATTGCAATCCGCACAAAATACTTTTAGATTAAAACAGAGAAAAAAAAGCAAGATAAAATATTTGGTTGTCTTGAACACTCAAAACTCACTGAATCAAGCATTGTACACCTTACTTAGGGTATTATGACTTCTAGCTTTGAAACCCCCAACAATTCACCTGACAGATCCACCACAGCTTCGTGACTAGTGACAGCTCCCTTCTCAATGAAGAGCTCTCGGAAGTACTCGCTGTTGGCTGCCAGGACAGACTTGTGAGCTTTGTACTCCTCTCCTTCAATCAGCAAAGTCACATCACAGAACTGATTGGAAAGCCTCTGCTGATTCAGCTGGTGTAAGACTGACAGACAATGTTTGGAAGATGACTGCTTCACAAGGCCCTTACTGTCAACCTGTCATAGACAACATTATGAGAACTTCGTTACATTTGGATTCTGCCTTTTTAACCATTTACACTAAACACAGAAAACAATTATTTTCTGCAACAATACAATCAGTTCAAGCCTGTATAATAAATATACAGCTTAACTTTACTATTGTTTTCTCTCTTTAAGTGTCACCCTCCCTCCACACACAGTTTAAACAAACAAGTGGAAAAATGGGAAGACACATCCAAGCAGGTCTTTGACAACATTTTTTCTACACTACAGTCTGAAACGGTTTCCAGATTCAAGTGTTGCAAGCTCATGTGCATGCAGTTATGAACAAGGACTTTATGCATCAATGTAACATCATTTATTAAGGAACAGATAAAGAGCCCAAGAGAATCCTGCACATGATGTCATATGCAAACCTGTTTCCACCTACTCAACATCTTTGGCAAAACTTATATTGTCTTATTATTACAAGGTTATCACAATGTGGAAAGTAAGTACATGAGCAAGAAAGAAGGAACAAACAACTCAAATCCCTTCAGATGCAAACAATGGTACTCACAAACACAAGCTCATGCTTTGCTATTGGCTTCTTCTTTGCAGACTTTGGGGATGCAGCTGGGATCGATGCCGTGTTACTCAATTCATCATCTGTTTCATTACTGTCTTCATGAGATTTTGCATCCAGTCCCAGCTCCTCCAGCATTTCAGAAGGATCTGACAGAGATCTAGAGCGATCTAGCTTTTCCTGGCACTTGCTGCATTCTTTAATGTAATCTTTAACTTGCTTAAGAATGCCTAAGAAAAAGTAATGGAGCTTAATTAGGCTTCTAATCTTAATTCAAGTTACCTTAAACACACAATTAAACATGTAGGTGATTAGCACAGCATTACATGCCAAGTCAGCCACCTACCCCTTCTTTCCCTGACTTCACTTTACCAGTTCTGATTCTCTCACACCACTGCATGTTACTCCATGTCACTACTGTCACCCACTGCTAATTTCAGAGAGAACATTTAGAATGTCACTACATCAAGCAAATCCTTCTATAAGGATTTTTCAGGTGAGGAAAAAAGAATGGTATTTAGACATTTACCCTAAGAACCTCAAGGCAATGAAAGCTGCATTTAGCCCACACAAAAGGCTTGTTCTTGCTGAAGGGAACAAGAATTGCAAGGCTCACCTAAAATTGCAAAATTGGGATCAACTGTGTTACATGCAATGATGCTGACACCTATTATTAACACTGATTTAAATCAGCTGCTTATGATTTTGGAATTTAAAAAAAGGCATTTCCCACCAGCATTTCAACCAATGTAACTAAATCATTCCAGATACTCAATCATTCTTAAGCCCAGAGTCTTCCTCTAGGTGCCAAGGCATTTTCCATGTATGGCTTCCAATTCAAATCCATTTACTTCACCAGGACTCTGTCAGAGCATGCACAACAGCCAGGCCTCCACAGTTCAAAACCTCAGGTGACCCAGACCTAAACCTGGCACTGCTCACACCTTCTCAGTGTGAGATGTCATTTCACACACATCCCTGCAAGGGTCAGGGAAACGCAGACTTCAGGCAAACCAAGGCATTCACGCTTGTTTTAAACATTCCATTTCCTTGATTTCATCTGAAATCAGGGGTGGTTGTCAGGACAGGGGGTCTCTGGGCTCCCAGTTACACAGGTCACACCCTTCCTGGCCCCCGGGCCACACTCCTGCCCATTGCTTCCCAGTTGGAGCAGACAGACACACCAGACTGACACCCGTCTCGAGGTGACAACTGGGGCAGAGCTGCTGCCCACAGGAGCTGAAGAATATCGTCGTGGCAGGGAGAAACAGTGATTTAAAGGAGACAGAGGTAAGAAACACAATACTTGAACTGGAAGCCGGGAATGAATGTTAGCATTCTCAGTGGAAGAGAAATAAGAGAATGCAAGTTGTGCAAATAAAGGTGGCCAGTAAGAGCAGAAGATGCAGACTGGCCTCTCCTGACACACAGGAGACATGCTGAGATCCACAGAGGGACTTTCCAACACAGCCTGACAGCAGATGTTGCAACAGTCCCACATGGGGCAGACAATGAGAATGCAGATAAAGGCAAGGAGACCACCATCCAGAATGGATATATCAACTTTGAGACAGAAAATGATTTTTTACATCAAAGGATATTCAAGTCACTGAGATCTGGATTGGAAGGACGTGCTGCACCTACAGCAAAACTCCTCCAAATCAAGATAGGGACAACTAAAGCTGCAATGACAGACTTGGTGACTGATGGGTGAAGAAAGCTGAACAAGAGAAGCAACACAGACAGAAACTGAGCCCTGGGCAAGTGAAAAGCAGAACAATTGTTTAACAGACACCCAACACTAAAAGTAGGACAGCAAATCCATATGAAGTCACTGGTGCAGCCAAAAGGGATCCACACTGTTTGGGCACCTCCTCTGTAACAGCTGGGACATCACCCAAGGCCCAGCTGAGAATCCTTCTGGTCTTTTCAGCTTCTCATTGGAAGAAAGAGATAAATGCATTTAACAAGTGCCAGGCCTGCAATCCACACCGGCAGCTCCAGTATCTGAACACGAACTCCCTCCACGCACAAGGATGAAGTTAAAAGCTAAAACGGGTCACACGGAACAGATTCTCTCCCTAAACAAAGCGCGCAGGTTGAGACACGGCTCCCTTAAGGGCCAGACAACACCTGGAGGGGAATAGTCCTGTTCCGAGTTTCCACATATTCAAAACACAGCTGCTGGAGAAGAGACCCCAGGACAATGTGCTGAGCGAGGCGAGCTGTGCAGTGAGCTTTGCCCCTCGGGGAGTGAAAGTGCCACAAACCAGGGGCTGTGAGGTGGCTCCGGTCACTCGGGGACAGTCCTGCTCCCTCCAGGGAGAGCACACGGACACTCCTTCAGCGCCCTGCATTACCAGGGAGACGTGCAGCTCCTGGAGCAGGTCCGGCGGAGGGCCGCACAGATGATTAAGGGCCTGGAGCATCTCTCTTATGAGGAAATGCTGCGGGCGCTGGGCTTGTCACGCCTCGACAAGAGGCGGCTGAGAAGGAACCTCAGCAGTGCACACAAGCATCTAAGCCAGGGTTCCACCAGGACGGTGCCAGGCCCCCCTCGGCAGTGCCGAGACACAGCACCAGAGGCGACGTGCGGGACGCTCAGGAAGCAACACGCGAACACGAGGAGGAACACCAACATCCCCGTCCCCACC
>VXBA01001977.1:0-17968 GCA_013399895.1 Serilophus lunatus | reverse complement strand
CGGCCGCCCCCTCTGTCGGGGCCCGTGGTGCCCGCGGGCACGGCCGGGGCTGGCGGAGAGAGCGGCGTGGGCAGCCCGGGAACGGCCCTGGGTCGGGGCAGGACGGGGGCTGTCGGTCGTGCTGCAGCGCCCCGCAGCCCTGTGGCGGCTCCACGGGCCGGGAACTCAATGAAGTCAGGCCCGTTGTCCCTGCCGGAGGGCTGAGAGGGCTTGGGAGACAGCGCCTCTTCGGAGGGCGCAGTTCCTTGGCTCCTGCCAAACGAGTAATAAGCAATTCTGGAAGGTTTTCCTGGCTCCTGAAAGCCTAGTAGGAAAACGTGGCTCCCGAAGTATTTTACCAACGAGTCTATAGTATGGAATTGTATTGACTTCTTAAAGCCATACATCGTAGGATGGTTGGTGTTGGAAAGGGGCCTCGAAGATCATTTTGTTCCACCCCGGGCCGGGACACCTTCTACGAGACCGGGTTGCTCAGAGCCCCATCCTGGCCTTCAACACTTGAGGAACTATATATGTATGTATAGTTTATGCTTTATACAAAATAGCCGGACTTAAGCAAGCAAGGGATCCCAGCTTGTTGCAAGGAGGAGGAGCGCAGACCCTTTTGAAATGTGCTTCTCTGAATCTTAAGGGTGCTCACAGAGGGTAAAGGATCCCCTCCACACAACGGAGATAACGCCAGGATCCAAAGATCCTTTAACACCTCTGGGAAACCTCCCGTTGTTTGGCATCACAGATAAGTGATTCTAGCAAGACTGGCTGCAGGGATACCTGGATCAGTAGAGAAGCAGGTAGATGATGACACCACAGAAATACAGTTTCTTGGCAAATGGATGGGTGTGTTAAGTAGCAATGAGATCAGGCTGTACCCAAATGCTTGACAGCTGTAAGAACCACGTGCAAAGCCACGTTCTGGGTGCCCCAGTTTGAGTGGAATAAACAGATTACTCTTGGAATTCTGTACTATGGGTCCAAGCCTCTCTCACGGGTCATCAGGGGCTTGTGAATTCTTGTAACAAACCCTCAGATAAATGGGCAGATGCAAAATTTCTCTGTTTAGCTGGTGAGACCAAGTGGTTGCAGAAGTGGCTATTTAAGTGAGAAACATGTGGTACCTTCTGCTGAGCATGCAAAGACACGAATGTGACTGTTTCTGGTCTTGCTGGCTCTGTGGCTCTGCTCTGAAGAGCTCCTGGGGTAGCTGTGCATTTGGAAAACAGTGGAAATATAATGTCATCAGAGAGGCTTCTTAGAAAGGCAGCAAGTGCTCTAGGTGGCAAAAGGATACACAAAGAGTGTTTGTCTCCATCCCAAGCCTAATTAAACCCTAAAAGCCTGTAAACTGTAAGAATATTTATATGTGTGGGGTAAGAAGAGGATTTGGGATGTGTTGCTGAAAAAGGCAGCATTATTTACTGAGCAGATTGTAAGAGAAGAGCAAGCACTGTGATGGTGTTTGTACATAAAATGCACAGCAGAGCCTCAGTGTGTGAAAATTATTATGGTTGGCTGTCACTGTGGGTACCCAGTGACTCAAGCTCCCAGTAGATGGCAAATATTTTTGCCTTTTTACTTCACATAGTAACACTTTTTGCGTGGAACATTTGAATTGTGTGTTCCATTAATTACGTGGTGTGCTAGTTTGTTTCCTGTGCTTACTGACTTTCCCAGAATTCTGACAGAGTTCTTTACTGGGACAGGGTCTGGAATGCGTATGTCTCAACTCGGTCAGTTCCTCTGAGGTGTTTGGACTGAAGTGATTTGCTTCAATTTTACATGGAAAAGAAAGTTAACCTGTATTTCCAAATTATCTGCATGCATTGTGAAACAAGCCTGTTTATCTCGCATTGCTTTTTCAGTACATAAACTTTGTGGTGCCTTTTTTGTCTTTTTTTTCCTCCTATTTATTCTAAGGCTTGGTAGTTAACTGGTCAGGTCAAGGATTGCAGAAACTGGGTCCAACCTTACCCTGTGATGCTGATACTCAGACTCTCATTCTGGACAAAAACCAGATAATTAAGTTGGAACACTTGGAGAAATGCAGGAATCTGATGCAGGTCAGTATTACTTGACTTGAAATTGCCATGAAATAATGATAGTGTGTTGTTAGCATCTTGTGCCTCAAGGCCATGTTATGTAACTGCAGTAAGATAGTTATTGTCTGCATAGGAAAATAAATGAATGATGGCTAAAATAGAAAGCTTTGGTTTCAGTCTGCAGTTGGTTGTGGAGGAGGATGCTTTGCAAATCACCTAGGTAACAAAAAATGAACTAAATAAATCCTAATGGGGGCATCATAAGAGCACTTAAGAAAATTACTGATAACCCAAATTTTGATACCGCTTAGCTTTTGAATACTTGGGCTTTGTAACGTTAAAAGTAACTTTGTATCACTGGAAGTGCCTCCACATAAACTCAAAGCCGAACTGAGATGGGAGGGGTTTGTTGCTACAACAAACTTTCACCAGGCTGCCAGCTTAGTGATCCTGTATTGAAGAGTTTGTGATTGCCAGTGCTGTTGGCACAGGACCTTTTTGATAACCGTGTGAAACGTATTTTGTCCCCTGCCATAGTTACAGTAAGTAAGATTTTACACCAGAAAAGGGACAACAACTTGCACAGTGAATTGGCACAGTCCTCATTTTAAAATCTTATTTTCAGATGACACAGTTCCTCATTCTTTCTCTTTCTTTAGCTGTTGCTGGGAGGATTTCCTCTGAAGTTTACAGAGTGAGTGGTGAGGACTACATTCTTTGATCAGTAATTTATTTCCTGGCTCTTGCAGGGTTTTTTGCCTGTTTTATTTACTTGAAAATGAAATGCATATATTGAAGGAGTTCCTGTTGGAGTAGATTTCTAACTGCTAAAAAAGAAAAGCCTACTCTGTCTGTGTAATTCAAACTGTGTCTTTTGTCTGGGGGTCCCCCTGCAGCTCTCCGTAGCCAACAATCGTCTGGTGCGAATGATGGGTGTGGCAAAACTCACCAAGCTCCGGGTGCTCAACCTGCCCCATAACAGCATTGGGTATGTGGAAGGGCTGAAGGATCTGCTGCACCTGGAATGGCTGAACTTGGCAGGAAATAACCTTAAGGTAAAGTATTTTTGTTGTTTGCATTTTCCAGAATCTTGTGTGGTGGAAATTTGGAGAATGCTGCAAAGAAATGTGGATGTGTTTCTGGGTTTGATTTGAACAAAAGTGGTGATGTTTTTGGGTCTATTGGTTTATGAAATGGAAGAGGGCAGCTTTTGGACTAGAGTTGCCTAGGAAAAAATAAAATTGTTTGATGTCAAAATATAATAAGGAAATAGTCACACAGAATCACAGAATTAGTCCTGAAAGTAGGAAGAAAAATTAGCATTTTAAAATGAAACTGCTAAAACATGGGTTTTATTTTGGGTTACTTATCCACTGGGCATTTTAGCTTTCACATTAATATAAAATTATTGATACCTGGTTTTATTTAGTGACTAAAAGAGAGTAATTGACTTCTTTATTTTTGTAGGTCATTGAACAAATCAATTCCTGTCTGTCTCTTCAGCACCTTGATTTGTCAGACAATAACATAGCTCAGCTGGGTGATCTCTCCAAGCTTACATCACTGAAGGTAGATGTTATAACAAAACCAGATAAAATATTCTTTACAGAAAGAAATTTGCTTTGAAAGTTACTGCCTTTAAAAACATTCATTATTCAAACTAGCTCTTAAAGCATTTTAATGAATTACTGTAATACCTAGAGGGAAGCATGAAAGAATTCTTTTCCCTGTTTTCAAGTTGCAGGAAGCAAGGCAGTGATTTTTCTATGAACATTCTAATGATTTTGATTAAGATGGGATGGCAAGATCCTGTTCACAGCTCTTTGTTCTCTTATCTCCACTCATGAATTACAACAAAGCAAACTGTTAACTCTTTCAGCATGAACACTGGAGAGAAAAAATGCTTGCAAATACATTTTTCAGTAACTGTGACCAGAAAGCCTTAATTAGAGTTCTTTTGCATGTTTTTGCAGGTAATGCCTGAACAAGAGATAGGGGGTTTTTGATCAAACATGCATTTCATGTATTTCATGTATTTTTATTTTATAGACTCTGCTGCTACATGGAAATATTATAACTTCACTTCGCACTGCCCCTGTTTGCCTGCCTCAGAGTTTGACTGTTTTTTCTTTGGCAGAAAATGAAATCAGAGACTTAAATGAGGTAAGATGTAGAAGATACATCACTTTGTCTTTAGGTAGGCTGAAAACTGAGCAATTTTTTTGAGATAGTAGCTGAAAATGGGCTCTCTTCTTTGAAACAACCCATGTTGAAAGAAGGAACTCTTAATCATTTATATGCCATAACTATACTTACATTAGGTGCACTAGCTAGGTGATACCATTTAAAATTTAGCCTGAGAAGAAACTTTGCCTTTTTTGTTTTACATTTTTGTGTTATTCAAGGCTATCAGAAATATAATTTTAGGACTAAATCCACAGCTTTTCATGATTGTCTGAAAGTTGAAGGCTGAGCTGATTAACTGCTGTAGAGAACTTCTGCAGCTGCTGTGTTTAGAACAGAGGTTTGAATTGCACTTGTTGCAATTAACCTATTTCTCAAATACTTTATCAGAGAAAGAAATAATCTGCCTGTGACTTCTGTCTTTTATTTTTATATTTGTTTGTTTTTAGTATAAGTAGCACCTAAAGCTCTTGTTTGAGATTTCTTGTTGGAAGAAAAGTCTTGTTTCAGTAATACATTTCTCTCCAATGCAGGAGTGTTTATCCAGCTTTTTGGCTTGCTTGCTTTTTGGTTTGTTTTTTTTTTTTGTCAAAATCCAACACCTCTTATAGAAAACAGGAATCAAAGAAATGTTGTACCTTTCTGTTCATAAATCCCCATTCCCAGATTTTAAGAGAAGTGAATCCATTCCAAGGGCTAATAGTGCTTACAGAAGAATTAATAGGAAAAGGGCAGTGGTTGATAGAAGGGCCTTTGAAGATGTTTGTGTTCAAAAAGCAAATGTGATTTCTGATGAGCTGCATCTAGGAGAAATGTGGTATATCCTGTAAGCATTTGAGGGGTTCAGTTAACAAATGTATTTTGTTTCCTCAAGGTTTCTTTCCTGAGTTCTCTTCGCCAGTTGGAACAGCTGTCAATTATGAACAACCCTTGTGTGATGGCCACACCTTCTGTCCCTGGCTTTGACTACAGGCCATATATTGTCAGCTGGTGCCTGAACCTTAAAGTTCTTGATGGATATATGATTTCTCAGAAGGAAAGGTGACACAATAGTATTAAATATCTAAAATTATTAAATAAAATTGGACTAGTATGAAATTGTGTTTTTACATAATGAAAAAAAGTGGGAATGTGCTAATGATCTGAAATTCTGTTTGTATTGCTAATGGCTGTATGAGATACAGACCAATCAACGTTGTTGCTTTTGCTAAATTTTTCATCTGTTACACTGGAGTTATTATGTAAGATCACAAATTTTTTATGTAAAAGTTTCATTATTCAACTCACAGTAGTGAAACCCACTTCTACAAAGGAAAACTGTGATAACAGTTTGTCAGTGGGCTGTTCCCCTTTCCAAGCTTACAGCCTCTTTGTGGAAGGTAACAATCAGCAGATGCTAAAGCTGTAACTTGAGAGAAACTCAAACGTTCCCTTTTATAAAGGACTTTATTATTATTCTACATTTGGTGGGTTTTTTGTATCAATTAGTTAAATATATTAGTTAAATATTTTGCGCAAATCACTTGTTACTGTATCATTGTGTTCATTATATTACTATGATATGTGTATGACAAAGTTCTTCAAGTCAGAACACTCCAAGCATACATGTTATCCAGTATAAACACATTCTAGTTCTGTACATGAACATAGTCCAGGACATTAATGTCCCTTTTTAACCATTACTAAAATAAAAGGTTGCCTTTTTGGTCAAAGGTAAGCCAACTCTATTTCTGTTTCACCATAACATGTTACGACTTTCCTAAAAAGTTGTCTGTTGGAATTCTACACTTTTTGTTTTTTGTGACTAATGGGTTTTTCTGTATTAGCTGTATTATTATATGAAATATTCTCAGACTGAAGTGCATTTAATTTAGAATCAGTTGCTGAATACATTCAGCAAGATTTGCTCTCTGTGCCTGTTCTGTGCGTTTGTGTGAATTTTCTGTTTCTGTGAAAGCTTTGCTGATAAATTCATTGGCACAAGTGTGTTTTCAGTGCTTCAGGACTACACAGACAAAGCAGAGACTGCACAGTTTTGGACAGGTTTTTGTTTATTCATTTATTCCATCAATGCTTATGTAAAGGAATCCTTTATTCATTGTCCTGGCAACGAAATTCCCAGTTCCTCTGGCACTGTACATGTTCCAAGTTTTGATTAGATTTGAAGATTAGCTCTTAGGTACCCACTAGAAGAAGAGTAGTGAAAGGAGAGTTGGTGGTTTTATGCCATTCATTCATGGTGACCATTTTCTCCCCTTCCTAACAGTTTGAAAGCAGAATGGCTCTACAGTCAGGGTAAAGGAAGATCATATCGACCCGGGCAGCATGTTCAGCTGGTTCAGTACTTGGCTACTGTTTGTCCTCTCATATCTGCATATGGACTCCAGACTGAAGAGGATGCCAAACTGGAAAAAATACTGAGTAAGCAAAGGTGAGATCTACTTGTTTCTTTCCTAGAGAATGTAATTGAGAACATAATTATATTTCTTCCTGTGTGTTAGATACAGTGGCTAGGAAGTTGAGCAACAAAAGTCTTGTGGTAAGCAGAAGGATATCTCATGAAAAGGGCTGGAAACTGGGGTCCATCTGGAAGGAGTAACTGTCAGTATAGATTGGTCTCTAGGAGGAAATAATACAAATGTTGTGGCGATTTTGGAGGAGAAAGTGCAATAAAGGCATATTGACCTCCATCTAGGTGCTGTGATACTCACATGATGGGGAAAACTCAGGAAGTTGGCTTGCTAAATATAACTCTTTAAAAATTTTCAAAAACCTCAACAAAGCCTTAGCAGAAAAAGCAATCCCCCAGAATCCCCACCTATATATATATATGTGCACACACTTACATGATTTGTAAGGCAATCTGACTTTGACCTCTACCTCATGATCTACTAATTTAGCTGGGCTGAAACAACCTGTGTGTCATCTGGGTTTGTAATGGATGGTTTTATGTTTGTGGCAATATTTGTTCATGTGTACTAGGATTTTGTCCGTTTAGTAACAGGGATGCCTATTCCTTGATTCAGTCACTGTCAAATGTAAAAGACACTCCCTCCTTTCCTCAAACTCCTCCACACCTACAGGCATAATGTGTTCTACCTTAAAATAACTGCATGCCTTCCTTATGTGTAGAAATACTGAATGGTTTTCAGTCTATAGTCAGAACTGCATGTTGGGTTTTTTCTCTTCTTTTTTTTTTTTGGATACATTTTCTTCTACATATGAAGAAAAAGGGGGCAGGAGAAAGGGGAGCAGGAACAGACTGTGCAATCCCCTACTTTGTGAGTAGTCCTGTTAATGTCTTGTAGGTATAGGGATCTGCATAACTAGCCTTTTGCTTAGTGTTTTGATCTCTTGTTTCCTTTGAAGTAGTTGATATTTTGTAGATGTTTTCTGTCCTGAAAAAATTTAAAATACACAATTTGTTGGAATTTTGTGCTTAGGCTCCACCAGAGGCAGTTGATGCATCAAAACCAAAATGAGGGACCACCTACATCTTCTGCTCCCAGCAAAACAGTGCCAGTTGCTCATGAACTCAGCAGTCCAGCTCAGCCACCACAGATGGCTCTTGAAAGTGGTAAGAAGCTAATCTTCTACACTTGTGATCTAACCTGGAAATAAATATTTTTTCTTTTGGACATAGATAACTTTTGTGGAGAGAATTTCAGAACAAGGCCCTGTTATTTTATTCTCTTGATTTTTGGAGACTTTTCAATGGAAGTTATACTGTGTTTTCTAAAAATCCGTTCAGTCCTTGTTCATGTCCTGAAATGTGAGATTGGTTTGTTAGGTGGAAAACCAATAAACTAAGGAGTTATTACTTGGATTGTTCCATTTTATGAAAGTGGTATTTCTCTAAGTGAATGCAGTTAGTGCAATTTACTCTATCCAGTATTTCCCAAGTTTGTGGATGTTACTGTGGTACAGAGTTATTTCCCTTATGTAGAAATAATGCTCATCCTTAACTACCATTTTAGATCATCTTCCACACCCAGGTGCTAATTAACAAAACCAGATTGTGAATCCCTATGAACTAAATGAAGATATGTTACTGAAATAGTGTAACACTTTCTGCCTATCCAGAACCTGTCATCCAGAAGAATTCTTGGGTCGGACCAAGTGCGAACAATGATCATTCTTATGCAGTAAAGAACACTTTTCCTCTTGAAAGAAGCTTTCAGAAGGATCTATACCTTGAGGATATACAGACAGATGAAGACAAACTAAACAGCAGCCTTTTATCCTCAGAGTCTACTTTCATGCCAGTTGCTTCAGGATTGTCCTCAGTGTCTCCTGCTTCAGACCTGAAGCTATGTGGAATTGGTTTGGGCTTAGAAGATGAGGATGATACAGTGATTGAATGTGTCAGAAATGTTCATAGCAGAGAAACAACTAACAAGCAAGAAGCTCCGTGTGTTACGAGAGAGCACTTAAACACAGCAGCAGGAAGTGTGGAAAAGCAAGAGGATATCAAAGAGATGATAGTGCTGCCTTGTCCTGACCCAGTAGCAGCCGGCCTGGCTGCTCAAGCCTGCAACTGCTCAGTGTCCTCTGAAGACCATGTTCTGCACCCCAGCACTTCGTTAGATGGTAAATCAGGAGTGAAAACTCTCTGTCCTGACCAAATGACAGGAGACAGTTCTGGTCCGTTGGCTGGTGTTGATCAAGATGCAGCTGAGCTGCAAAGGATGGCTAAAGCAGCCACCAAGCTTCAGGCTTGCTGGAGGGGGTTTTACACGAGGAACTACCACCCCCGAGCCAAGGAAGTGCGGAATGAAATCCGACTGAACAGAATGCAGGAGCACATCATTTGCTTAACTGATCAACTAGAGAAGTAAGTTGAGGTCATACTGTGTGTTTTCAAATCTATAATGAATATAACCATCCTTCCAGAGTATTTCAGGACAGGAGCACATGGGTCATTATTTAACTACTCACAGTAGAACCCACCATCAGAAACATAAAACTGTGATTACATTTAGAGGATCACTTCCTGTAAGGTAAGCACAGTTATGCACATGAGTGGGTTGGGTCAGAATACATTTTTCTATTCTATTTCTCTACTAGCAGGATTTGCATTTTTCACTGGATAACCAAAATAGAAATTGCTGAGTGGGTTTTTTTTGTTGACTTGTCTCTCAGCAATTACAGAGTCTATAAATGAAGTGTCCATATTGAGTCATTCCTCTGTTGCTGGTGAAAAAGATTTCTCTCTGCCTTGTGTTGATACAATTTTAAAATGTGGGTCTGTGTTTGGTTCTGTTTTTATTTTTTGATCATTTGGATAAGATCATAATCAAAGTTCCTCAATTTGTAAAATAGAAATTCTGGGCTTTCATCTTTCTGGATGAGCCTGGGACTGTCAGTCTGTTCCTCAATTTGTAAAATAGAAATTCTGGACTTACATCTTTCTGGATCAGCCTGGGACTGTCAGTCTGACAGCCACTTCTTTGCTATCACGAGTGACAAAAGTTCTGTGAATTGGGTGCTCAGTGAACCTCTAGAAAGTCCTGATGCTTGCACATCTTACTGCATCCAGGTATCAGTTGGGGAGAACATAATTTGAAATGAAGAAGCACTGTTTTGGGAGGGAGACAGTGATTGTTGTGCAAGAAAAAATAAGAGCTCTAGTTCAGCTCACAAAAAGAGACTTAAATTATTGGCAAGCTAAATGTGCTGCAGTAAAAGGAAGCAGAATCTAAATGTAACTAAAAAAGAAACTTGAAGTCAGCAGCTGGGTATTGATGGCAAGCCAGACTGCAGTAATTTCTTAATGTTAGGCTCTGTTGTATCTTTCATAAGTGCTGTTACACAAGTAGTCATTTTTATGTCTTCTTGTTGGTCTTGTTACCCAAAAGTTGCTTATTTAAGCTGCATAAATGTTGGATGTGTGTTCTTGCAGACTAAGAAAAGAAAGAGAGGAAGATAAGATGCAGAGGCTTGTACAGGAGGAAGCTGTCAGATTCCTTTGGAACCAGGTAAATAGTTTGCCCTCCTGTTTTCCTGCTTATATATGAATTTGAAAGGCATTATTTCATACTGTCCCTCCTGAAGAGATAATCCACATGGTTCATTTTTTCCAATGATGACTTGGGTGGCCTAACAGAATCTAATTGCTGTGTTGCTTGCTGCGTTCTTATTCTTCGGGAGAATAACCTTCCAGAAGGGTTAATGCAAGAGCACTGGTCTTGTTACTAAAGGCTAAATTGTGACCTGGTGTGAGAAGGAAGACCCAATGCAAGGGAAGCTAAATAAATACATCTGAACCATGAAGAACAGATTCCTTTTTCTTCAGATACTTGAACACCTTGGGAAGAACAAAATTTCCCTAAAAGTATAGCAAGCCTTTTGTTTGTCACTTATCTTAGGTTTTGTTCTAGAGCTTAGTTGCTGAATGCAAGAAATACTCTAGAAAGCAAAATAATTTTAGTTGCACTTCATAAGGAATTTGTCTCTATACTTTACAGGTTAAATCCCTTCAACAATGGCAGCTTTCTGTGATGCAAAATTTAGATTCTGCTGGGATCCCTTCAACCAGTACTTTATGTTCATCCAAACCACCTATCCAGTCATCCACGCTTGAGCAAGAAACCCCACCAATTGTTAGTTCTGCTTCATTAGTTCCATCTAGTGCTGATCTTCAGGAAAAGTCTTTGTTGCAGTTCCCAGATTCTGGTTTTCATTCCTCTGCGGCTGATCAGACTCACGCCAGCAAGCTGTGCAGCTCTGAAAAGAGTTTAGCTGAAGAAACAGAGAGCTCTCTTTCAATGGCAACTGTCAAACAGTGTGGCAATTCTGTTTCAGCATATTCCTCAGATGTAGAGGATGGCCATGGGGAATGTGGGCAGAGCAAAGAAAGCTCTGGGAATGAGCAGGACAACGGACTAATACAGCAGTATTTGAAATCTGTTCAACAGCTGGAAGAGGCTGATGAAGAGACAGATTGCACTGAGGAAATGGAGAGCAGCTGTACACAAATTGCTGTTTCAGCAGAAAGCCAAGATTCTTCATCTGACACTCTCTCTCTAGATCTCCCTCAAGATACATCTTCCCCTATCCAAGGTGAAGTCCGTCAGACACCAGAGAGCTACAAACTGAATTCAGAAATAGTAGAAGGGAAGCAAACGGACTGTGATTCTTCATTTCAGATGCTGCATGTTGGGATAGCTGTATAAAAGGCTCAGTTCCACAGAGTACTAGGGATTCCGCTTCACTTTCCTTTCTTTTTCTTTTTCCCATTTATGTAAAACTTACTTTTCATGTATGCTTGTTTCAGATTTTGATATGCTACTAATTTATGTTGTACTTAATATTTTATTGATGTTGCTGAGGATTGACACCAACTATGCTAACCTAAAATCAGCAAAGTTCTCAGTGACAATCATTATGCACTTTATTTTCAAACATAAAACTGGTATCCTAATAACTGGCTTCCATTAATTCTGAAGTTTGGGGCTGTGGGTGATGGTGGTAGTGTTTGCTTGTAAATTCACTTGGATGAATGTGTTAAGTATTTGATTTTTTTTTTCTACAAAGAAGAATTCTTACTTTGCAAAGAGAAGGAAACAATATGGGAAGAAATGCAGTCAGTACAGGCAGTGTATCCTGTCATAGGCAGGATGCAATCTGATGAGAAAGATGAAAAAAATTGCTTTTCTGACTTCAACTTTGGCCAGTGTCCAAAAGATGCATTCCAGAAAACCAGTGCCCAAGTCAGTGATAAGCTGAAGCTGCTGGCTATGAATTAGATTATTTGCATATGCACTGAAACAAGGACTTGCAGGATTGAGACCTCGGGGAACTTCAAACAAGCCTTGCTTGATCTTAATTTGCCCTGGGGTTAAATTTCCCTGCTTTCTCAGGTAAGACTCAAAGTGGAACCAGCAGCAGCCAAGACTAAATAAGAATTTCAAGAAGGCATGTGATTTGGGAACATCATTTCCAAGCCTGCACTGCTGGGTTACAGCAGCAGACCTGGTGGCACAAGTTTTGCTCCACAAAGATGCTGATGTCGCTGTGGGATTTGGATCTGCAAGGCTTTCAAGACATTTGATGGATCACAACTACTTCTATCTACAGGTATAAATATTAAAAGCAAATGCCTTGATTTAAAACTATTTCTTGATACCTCTGTTGGGGTTTTTGGTTGATTTCCCTCCCCCCCCCCGTGTGTCCAGTATTTGGCTCTCTAGCTAGATGTGGATCAAATGATACATTACTTCCCTGTTAGCAAATATACTAAGATACCTAGGCTGTGCTTTCCACTTAAATGCTGGGCAAACAGCAGGGTTTGCATCTTGCCTACCCACTGCTCTGTTGGGTTTTTTAATGGAAAAGGATCAGGTATCTTAGTATACCACAAAAGTGGCAAGGGAAATCTGGTTTTGCCATGTTATTTGTTATGGGCACTAGTGAAATAAAAATTGATGTTGTGACTTACAGGGGTCAGTTCAGTTTGCTAATATTGCAGTTTTCAATGTTTGGGAGGCCAGCGTTTCAGTAGTTTTCTAATGTTTACTTCTTAGTTATAAAGACACGTGCTTATTGTAATTCTCTGAATCCACAGGTTAACTTCTGGTGCTATGGTGTCATTAAAATCAACTAGTGCTGTTTTAAAGTGACTCTTATGGCCCTGTTTCCATGTAAAATAATTGAATTTTTGAAAAGCTTTGGTGGCTTGTCTAATTCAGGTTCTGAGCTGAAATTTATCACTACTCAGGAGTTTGGTATGAGACCAGTATCTGCCTGAGGCCTCAAAATAGCCTTTATGAAGAACACAAATGGTGTATTGGACTTGAACTAGCCACCTGCCCACTGGTGAAGTTCACCTTGGAAGAATAAAGCTTGCTTTGTGTACAGAGTATCCATCATCTCTTTCCTTACCCCCAGAAAAGTAAGTTCTAGGGCACTAACTTCTCAAGAGAGCTGACATTTGACTGTGCCTTGCATACATGGGAACTGTAAGGAAAATCCAACCCAAACAACTGCAGGGGTAGGTTCTCAGTGTGTTCTTTCTAACTGAATCTAGTTACAACACGTTTGTAGCATAACCATACTCATAATTAGAGCACAATTGTGCTTAGGTATTGAAAGTAATTATCACAATGTATTGGTGTACCACAATATCTAATTAGCTGGGCAAAGAAGCGTGTAGCTCGTGTGGTCATACCCTTGGCCTCTGAAGGTGCTGAACTTGGGTTTAAATCTGTCCTGCTTGGGGATGGTACAGTTCATAGGACTTGGCTCTTTGACTGTCAATATATTATCTTAAAAAAAACCTTATGTAAACCTTTAAAGGGATCTTCTTTGGGTTTTGAGAGGTAAATTATTTCAGTCTGTGAAAGAGTTGTTGAACTCTTATGCTCTGGAGGCAGTGGTTAGGTGTAATAAAGCAGTAAGTTCTTTTTCATGGCAGATGATTTATTTATAGTTGCAAGACCTGGGAAAAACTAGACACTGCCTGGATAAAAAGCTTTCCCTTACTGAAGACACTGAGGGAGCATAGATATTTTGCTATTTCCCATTGTCACTTTTGCTGCAGAGTTAGAAAGGAGAAACAACTTGAATTTTGGAGGTGTCACAGGAGGAAAACTTGGTGAAAGTTATTTTTCATGGAAGCTCTAGATGTTTCTTCACATTTCCTTTGTTATTAGGACCTGCAGACACAAACACAAGGCAACATTTTAACTAATGCCCAGGTCAGCTCTTGTCCTTATTAACTTGTACCTTGTACATCCAAAAGTGGTTTTATGCAGGTACAGTAGAGCATATGATCAGCTTTGTCTTACTTTTTGGGGAAACTGTGAAATATGAAAACATTTCTTTCTGATGTTCTGAAAATTATCTTGCATGTGTAGAAGACAAGTTGCCTAAATATAGAAAAATCAAAGAATGGTGAAGTTTTGGATTAGCTTTTACGGAGTTAAATGTAATTAATTTGTATATACAGAAAATATTTTCATCCTAACCATTAAAATGCATACATGGAAAGGCATAATGAGGGAGGGATACAGTGGAAAAATAAGGAATAAAACTGTATGTATTCTTAAAAATGGCTTCTTCCAGTCCTGTTTTGAGCTTTCAGAGAATCATGATGTGGAATTATCATACTTAATATGGCTTAATATTTACTCATATTTATTTAGATAAGTTTTCTTAATCTAGGCATGTAATATTCTTTAACCTGGCTAGGGATGCACAACTCCCTTTGGAGATGATGGAAATTTCCTAAAGGGATTGGAAGGCCTAAAACATGAAAATCCATGTCTTAAAATTTCCTGTGCTAATACTGTATTCTTTCAACATTTTCCTTTTGCAAGGCTTCGTATTCAACAGAAGAATGTCCTTTGTAGACTAAAAGCTTGTCCCTTGTGTTTTGTCCTGGGCTGATCCTCCAGCGTTAATGGGAGAGGTAACTAATGGTTATTTGCCAGGCATTGTTGTCACTTTGCTGTGAGTACAGTTCAAATGCTTCTTTAATTTGCTTCAGAAAAATCAGCTAAATGTAGCTCAGACAGTTTAAACTGCTCCACACAAGTAGTTTTGCCCCAAGTGAGACAGTTTGCCTGTGCAAGTCTATTTTCACCTAGTCTGTGGCAGAAATGACTCTTTTGATTGTTTTTCTGAAGGTTGGGACAAATGGTTTTATACCATAAACAAGAAGGCACTAAGACTGTAAGTTTTATTTTGCTGATTCTAAACCACAATTATTCTTCAGCAAATACTTGAGAAAGTTCTTTACAGAAGCCTAACAGTTGTTGATAGTTAAGTTTCTTAAGCAACCATAGATTCTATTTGCATGCAGCAGTTTAAATAATGCACTTAGCAGCCAGTCTCTGTATATAAAAAAGTAGGTATTTTCTGAATAATGTTTGTATTTGAGCTTGCAGATTGTTTCTGTTTTTTATGAATTTGTGTATATTGTCTGAAGAATTCCAATCTTAATTTCTACTCGTAGCGGGTCATTTGATGAACAAAACCAGAATATACATTCCTTTAAGACTACCTGGGTCATTTTTACTGGACTTGATGTTCTATTGCATCTCAAAACAGATACAGTTTTTCCTGAGAGGATAGAATTGTACCACTGAGTGGAGACTGATGCAATGACAATAAAATGTTAAAATTGGTCAGTGCCCCTGGTAGTGGAAAAGGCACTTTTTTTTTTCTTTTTGCTTTCCTTGTTGTCTTAACTTCCCTTCCCCCCTTGTGGACTGTGCCACCTGAGTAAGTATGCATCAAATATTCATGAAATCTTTCAAAATGTTGTTTTTTCATAGTTTCACCTTGTTTTTCCCCATTTTGGTGTTCTAGGATAAGTTACTGAGAAACACTTGATTTCTGTATGCCTACCAAAAAGTTGGGACTTTCTGTCTATTTTTAAATGTTTTCTTTATGTCAGTAGTGGAAAAAGCACAGGATCCTTTTCTTGAAAAAACACGGAACAGTATTTATCAGGAAAGGTGCTTTATCTCTTGGAAAGTGCCATGTCAAATTTTCTTGTATAAGAGCTCTCAGTAAGAATCTTCTTTTCTGGCTTTGTTATGTTTATAAGGATATGGGCCAAATTCACTTGCAGCATAAGTCTACTGAACTAAATTTTGTTGAGACTTTGACAGTAGTATTCTACCTCTGAACTAGAATTTGAGAAAAAAAGAACATCTGGGCATTGATTTGTCTTTCTACTTCTCTCTTGTTTTCTGTGAAGAATGGTGGGTGGTTAAATTGGTACCGTTCATATATTTTCTATAAGTGTTTACATTTCTGGACTTATTGTTTCTTACGTATTTCGTTTGTATCTCTGAGTTTTGAATTTTAAATAAATGATTTGTACAATTGTTGAAAATTTTGAGGTGTACTTGATCTTGACTCTCGTGGCTAATAGTCATCACCTTATGACTGGAGGTGGGAAGTTCAAGGGAAAGAAAGCATTTGATGGCAAGGTAAGCAGTGGCATTCCTTACTTGGTACAGCCAAGGCATTCAGTGGCCACTGTTTCAGTGCTGATGATGGTAAGAGTGTGATGGGTACTTGAAATATGTTCCCCAAGAACACTGAAATTGGTCTTCATGATTTGCAGTTCTTTGTTTCTACTGCTGTCCCTCTCTTTTGTGTTCTTGATTCCCTGATATGTTTAAATTCAAAGATGTGGCAGTATTCTGTACAGTTTTCTAGAAGGAGAATTAAGACTAAGGGTTTATCAAGAGAAACACAGTTGCAAGGTGTGTTTTTACCTCTTCTACTCTTTTGGTTTGATCAGAGCCTGCTCTGATCTGAAGCAAATGCAGATGTAATTAAATATCTTTCAGGCTTTAGCAAACAGTCTAGGAGCTCAAACTTAG
The DNA here is from genome assembly GCA_013399895.1 of Serilophus lunatus. Lineage (NCBI taxonomy): Eukaryota > Metazoa > Chordata > Aves > Passeriformes > Eurylaimidae > Serilophus > Serilophus lunatus. The sequence goes on along the minus strand of VXBA01001977.1, from coordinate 1,407 downwards.
ATGAAAGTCATGTTTTACTGCAATAGTCCTCCCAAAGGTTAAAAAAAAAAAAAAAAGCTTAAACCAACAAAATAACTTTGTTTTGCTTAACTCATGAGTTGGGGTTAGAAAGGGAAGTCAGGGCCCTGCTGGGACACAGGGCTAGGATAGAGCAGGTTCTGTAAACACTAGACACGAACATCAGATAAGGGGGACAGAGACGGCGAAAACCAGACATCACCACAGCCTGGAACAACATCTCAAGGTCTCCTAGAAGAGGAGGACGTGCCTGTCTGTGACGGGACGATGGCAGCGACAGCCCGGCCCTCGAAGGGACGGGGCGGAGCAGAGGGTGGGCTCGGAGCAGGGGGGGCAATCGGAGCTGTGTGACGGCTGTCACTCAGGAGGGGGATATAAGCCCGGGACAGGCATGTGATCGGGGAGCGGGGATTTGGAAGGAATCTGTGACCCTGCTCCCTGCGCAGCATAAACACACCTTTCTCATAACGCGGCCTGCGAGGTGAGTTCGGTTTCCGCAGGTCACTCATTTCACACATGAAGATTACACAGAATTTACAAGGTTGGAAAAGACCACAGAGATCTAGTCCAACCTTTTACCTAACTTATCAACCTATCCAACACCAATCCATCATCTAAACCATCTAAATCATGTCACTAAGTTCATCATCCAACCTATATTTAAACACACAGAGGGACAGTGACTCCACCACCTCCCTGGGAAGCCCACTCCAATGGGAAATCACTCTCTCTGTGAAATGGGCAATTTTTTACTCTTTACTATGTGTTTCTACTTCATTATAACAAGAGAAATAGCTGAGATTTGTAAGGGAGACTCTTCTTGCTCTCAGTGAAGGTATTTACCGTGAAGGTGGTGAGGCACTGGAACAGGTTGCCCAGGGAGGTTGCTGGTGCCCCATCCCTGGAAGTGTTCAAGAGCAGGTTGGATGGGGCATTGAGCAATCTGGTCTAGTGTCCCTGCCCACTGCAAGGGGTTGGAACGATGTGATCTTTAAGGTCCCTTCCACCTCAGTCCATTCTAGGATTCTATTTAAAAGGCAGAAATGGGCATAGCTAAAGTAACTTCAGGTCTGAGAAGAGCAATGCCAATTTCTCTCAAAGACAAGACCTCAAAGATGTACTACTAGGTTTAAATGCTGTGCGTCATAGGGTGCAAAGGAAGATAATGTAGGTGTCCCCCTAAAATGTCAGGAGTGGAAAGATTTAGGAAAATTTATTTCTGAAGGCAAAAACTGTAAGAACATCTATTTAACTGTGTTACAAACACCGGGCCCTGTGAGAAAGACACATCTCTCTCCTCGAGGCTTTTATCGTCCTGCTGCCCAAGGCCTTCTGAAAAGCCTGCAATCTTATCTTATTCCCATGATAGGGAGCCCATCCCTGTGGAAT
>VXBA01001976.1:87596-103261 GCA_013399895.1 Serilophus lunatus | reverse complement strand
CGGCTGAGGGAGCTGGGATTGTTCAGCCTGGAGAAGAGGAGGCTTAGGGGTGACCTTATTGCTGTCTATAACTACCTGAGAGGAGGTTGTAGTCAGGTGGGCGTCGATCTCTTCTCTCAGGCTTCCTAGGGAGGTGGTGGAGTCATCATCCCTGGATGTGTTTAAACATAGGTTGAATGGTGTACTTAGTGGCATGGTTTAGATGGTTTAGATGACGGGTTGGTGTTGGATAGGTTGTTAAGTTAGGTAAAAGGTGGGACTTGATGATTTCTATGGTCTTTTCCAACCTTGTTAATTCTATGTGTAATTCTCCTGTGTGTTCCATTTATATGTATATGTTTCAACAACACAACATGTACATTATTTGTAAACTTCTATAATTTAAGTTATAAAGCAGAAAAGATTACAAAGCAAGGGAATGGCACGTTTCTCTTTCTAATGATCTCCAATGGTGAGCAACATGTTCCATTAATTTGCAGTTGTCAAGCATATGATAGCTATTTTAAATTAGCTTGATTCTCATTCCATTCCAGTCATGGCCCTCCATTCTTTCTCTTTTACATATTCTTTATATTCTTTGTGTCTTCTTCCTTCTGATCTGCTCTTTGCCTATATAATACTTACTAATACTTTTACCTCTATCTTCTAAAATATTTATAGGCATCTCAGTTCTTTTGTACAGATGGCAAACTCCATATCATGGCAAGTAGTTTTCCTTGCATGCCACTATCAAATGTAATATTTAGGGAAAGTATTGTACACCGTGTATATGGGAAAACTGACAATGCTCTAAATGAAGAGCAAACATTAAACATTTTGAGATATTGGCATCCTTAATAAACAAAAACATTTAATTAATTTTAAAGTCACATGACAGTTAAGGTTTTTGATGTAATAACAATAAAAAGTCCTGTGTAAAATGACATGTTTTAGTTCTGTTCAGTTCCCTCTTCATCTTGACCACAGCAGAGCCATTGCCAGTCCCTGAGATGAACTGAGCAAATTCTGGAGCATGGACCAGCCAGCTAGGAATGCCTGCAGCATTCTCCACTTTGCTGGAGAGGCTGCCAGCTTGCAGTGATTTTTGCAAACCACAGCGTGTTACTAGACTTTGTGCTGTTTCTGATTTGTGCTGCAGAGGAAAACAGAAGAAAGATACAGAAGTGGAAAAAGTTGCCATAGGGTGTAGAGAGGGGTGATTTTCTCATTTATAATTTTATCAGTGAAGCTGTCATTTGTTTTCCACAGAGGCCTCTGGCTTTTGCCCAGTAGAATTAGGCTAAAGCCTGTGGTGAAATGGGTAATCTCCCCCATTTGTTTTGTCTTCCAGGCAAGGCATCAAGAAGTGGGTAAAGACTATATTGCTGATAATGAATGTGGGCAAACTCCATTTGCTTGCATTTACCCCTGATTGCCTCACTGCCTAAAGCTGCCTCTGATTTCAGTCACGTTCAGTGCCACAGACTGTATCTCTCTCAGGCACTCAATGACCTGGAACCAGTCTGGCCAAAAGATTAACTAAGCTCTGGTGTGGAGACAATAGCTTAGAATTGTGTCTTTCCGGCACAGACTCAAGGAGGCTGAAATTCATCTGAAGGGAAAGCAAAGTTTTTTGAAAGCTGTCTTGAAACTGTGAACCCTCACAGAAACTGAATACAAAGTCCTCACTGAGTACAAAATATTTTTCTTCATCCTGTATTATCTAATTGAAATTGCATCTTGGCTCAATGTGTCTATCCATTCTTTTAATAGTAATATGGTTAAAAACAAAGACAACAATGGGATGTTCACTGCATGCAGTAATCTTATGCTGTGAAATGAAACACCATCACAATATTTATCTCACTCCACTATGCAGTGCATATATTATGCTCTCAGGTATTATGGTGAGCAAACCAGTATAAAAATGTAATGGAATAGAACTAATTACTGCTATTGACCTATGTAGAGTTGAAAGCATAAACTGTAACTCTAATGTCTCCAACAAAAATGGCTTTATTTTATCCATCATGCTGACTTTTCCTGTGTGCACTCAGTAGAATATCCATTTACTGACATAGACTAGCTTTTACTTTTTACTGGTGACAGTCCTACAGAAGCAGAGAGCTCTGAGAAAGGATTTTTTTCTTTTACACATCAATCCACAGCCTTAAATTCCTGTGGCAGGTTCACTCTTCAGCCTGAGTGTACAAATTATGCTCCTAGATACATACATCTATGCAGCCCCATTGAAGGCACAGATTTACACTAGAAAGAAAAGGTAGAATTCATAAAACAGAAGAAAGCCAATACTGTAATTTAAGACTGCTGTTGCCCTTCAGAATGTTTATTGTTAAGGGTGGGGTATGAACCAAAAAAACCACCCTTTTATCTTCATTTTCATATTCCAGATTTAGTTTGAAGTGTTGACAAGTAGGAAAAAACACAACTTTCTTATTCTTTTGTTTGCTATACAGCTCAACTTTTACAGTAAAATAATCAAAATGCCAAAAAATAGTCTCTCCCTACCGATAATAACAAAAATACTTTGCACTTTGGTAGTTTCCTGTAGATGTTTGTTTCTATTTTGTCAAAATTTAATTAGCAAAATATATTATTAAAAGCTATTTTAATTACTATTATATTGTAATCACACATTCTCTTAACATTAAATACTACTATAAATAAATAAGAAAACTATTTCCTTCTGAACTTGCATTGTTTTTAAGAACAGAAAAATTAATTCTGTGGAATTTTTCTCTCTAATTTTTCTGTAAAATGAATTCATTTTCATGTCTGTGTCTCCATGTGGGACACAATAATTTATGCCACAAACGCATTTCAACATAGACCAACTCAGCACAGCTATTGATTTAGCCAGAGGAGCCTGCCCATAGGTCACTATTTAGATCTCCTCATGGCCTTGATGAAAAGTGCAGTTATGGTGAACCTGAAAAATAATAAGTGGCAATTTTTATACTTTCCCTTCAGTATATATGATGTTTACGTGTTTAGAGATTGATTGGTATAGACTATTTGCATATCCTTTGCATGGAAGGTCCAGTATATAAAATTGATCCTTACTAAATATGATTCTAATCAGTCCATAATGCTAGAATCCATCCTGGGGAGTCCTGCAACAAAGAAGAAATTTTGAAAAGATTTCATTGGTAAAAAAGTACAGAAAAAGGATTAAGGAGATGAATTAGAAAAAGACACATTTACACATTCTATATAACAGAATTATGACATATATTCTTCTTCATTTGCCTAATACTGTCAGCTAGGTTTTCATGAATTTAGCTGTTTGGGCTTTCATCTGTTTTCGTTTTCTATTAAAATTGCGTTCAGAGCAGAAAAAATCAAACTTAAACCCAAGAGAAAGTTAATCTTGCAAACTCAAATTTCTCTTTCAATTGAGGAAAGTGTGTGGTCTTTAATGCCATGGTATAAACAATATGGCCAGGTAACACTGGAAGCTGGCGGTTGTGCCAGAAATTCAGCATGTATGTCCCAAGCCTCAAACATTAACATGGGGACTATTCTTACCTTATTGCCATCTTTATGATAAACAGCTTAGAGAAGTTCTATGCCCAGGGAAAAGGCACAATGCAACTGACTTTGTACTGCATAACTGCTTTAGACAAATATTTTACATATTTTGGAGTATATTGCTAGAAGTTTAGATTTTAGCTTTTAGTTGCATGAAAAGACTAGCAGAAACGATTTGCTGTGTCTGTGTGTAAGCAAGAACTCATTAAAACTAAAAAGAATGTGAGGGAATTAGGCACTCTGGTCTCACAGGATTTTAGCAGGAATATAGTGACTAACTTCCTGAGATATCATTATTTCCTAATAATTTAGTGGACTGTTATAAATTATGGTCACACACTTGAAATCTGAATGGTTTAAAATATTATTTTTCTTCAGAGATTAGGTGGGATCTTTTATTTCTTTTTGACCACATTAAAGCTTAACTTTATACAAATCTGCAAACAAAATCACCAGTCACAAGTGTGCTCTGCTAGCATATGTGTTTGATGAACCCCTAATGAGAGAAAAATCCTTTTCATTCAGTTTGCTCTCCTTTCATTTGGCTTATTGACCATATCAAGTTAAATGTTAATTGCAGGCTACAGAGAGGTTACTTATCCCTTTGTAATCAAATATCTCATTCATTAACTACCTATGCAACAAAATATCTGCTATTGAAGGTTTGACTGAAACTTTTGTTTTCAGAGCAATAAGAAGACACCACCAATCAGGGTTAAATATTGAGAAAAATAATGTTTCAATTTTTTTAAAAAAAAAGTGTTTTAAATAATAATTCTAAGCCACAATTAAAAGAAATACTGAAATATATTCAAGAACACCTAGGTTTATTAAAAGAGTTTTGAGATTTAATAAATCCACAGAGATTAAAAATACCTTTTTTTCTTCACTCATTATTACTTTCTCATTATACATTGACTTGCTGTGTGACCTTAGGCAATTAATTTACTCTCTAGCCAAAATTTTCCAACCTGAATGTGTAAAATTAAACATCTGAATCTATTTTTAGGTGCTAAAATAAATGGCCTGATTTTCAGAGGTCATTTGTACCCCAAATATTCATTAAGTTGACAGGGGCTCTGCCTGCCCTTTGCCTCTGAATAACTCATTACCTCTTGCATACATAAGAATAGATTTAGATGCTTAGCTCCCGGTATCAAACGCTATCCTCAGGCTTTTCATGCAATGGGGTATGATGCAGGGAATGCCTGAGCTAGCAAGACCCAACCAAAATAATTTTGAATAGCTCAGTACTGGTCGGGGTCAAAAGTGACACTACTGCACTTGCATTTCTCAGAATAGGACTTCCCAAAGATTTTTTGGCAAAATAAGTTCGAATGTCACCCATCTCACATAGTAGGCATGTCTGAAGAGATCTAAGTTTCCTGGATGTAATATTGTGCCCTTCATTTAGGTAGTTAATTTAGACATTATGCACAAAATTCTGGTTGGCCATAGAAGGGAACTGGAGTTTGCCTACCATAGTGGTGATAAAGTGCCTCTGAAGATAAGCAGAGGGAAATCCACTTCTATTTTAAGTGCCTATCTTTCCACTGAGACTGTAGAAAATTAATAGAAAATATTAGGTGCTTTCATCCACTCAGGACCCAGAGCATTTTAGACCTCTTCTGAGAAAGATATCAGGTAAAGGTGACACTGTATTATGCTTAATAGTCTAGTGATTTGAGTGTTCACTGAGACAATGAGAGATTTGCATTCCCAGCCCTGATCATCTTACAGGGGACTGACTCCAGCTCTCCTATCACCCTCGAGAATGCCCTAACCACTGTGCCATCAATATCTGGAGTAAGGCACTTACCGTTCCTTCTCCCGAGGCTGAGTTACTGTGTACCCAGGAATGCAAAAATTCATTATTCTGGGAAAGCAGCAGGGAAATAAGTGTTGGATTATAGTTACAGGGATAGGTCTGAGAAGTGAACATCTCTAGCTTTGAGCCTTCTCTTGTGGAACTCAAATACATCTCACCTTGTGCAGCAAGGAGCAAAAAAAAGGGAGAGACCTCTGGAAAACAGGGCAGCCCTAAGCTCCATATTCCTATGCCTCTCCATTTGAGGATATACTTTCTCATACAATACTTCCTGCACTCGGAGCTCTTTTTACTGGCTCCACAAAAATCCAAATTCAGCAAACCATACTTGTTAGGGGTGCCTGGTGGTTTACATCTTGACAAAGTGTCTTGACACAAATATCATCCCCTAAGGTGAGTTGTTGTCCACTAGGACCCCCAGGTTTTTTCCTCCAAAGTTTCTTTCCAGCCAGCTGCCCCCCCCACACACACACTCCATGCTTACTGATGCATCGTATTATTCCTTGCCAGGGAATATCTAGCATTTTTCATCTCTTTTTTTGCTGAATTTAATGACAGTTTTCTTTCAACCAGTTCTTCACCCTGTCCAGGTCTCTCTGAATGATCGCACACCCCTCTGGTGTATCAACTACTCCTAGATTTGTACCATCAGGAAATTTGCTGAGGGTACAATCGGTCATAATATCCAGGTCATTAATGAAGGAGCAGCACAGTATTTCCTCACTTTTCACCTGACCATAAATGGAATTTGCACAACTGATCAAAACCCTCTGGGCACACTTGTTCAACCAGTTTTCAATCCATGTCACTGCCCACTTATCTAATCTATATTTTATCAATTTACCTATGAAGTTTTTGTGGGGAAAATTGTTAAACACCCTATTAAAGCCAAGTGAAACAACAGCCACTACTCTCCTCTTGTTTGTCACCTCATTACATAAGATTATAAGGTTGGCCAAATGTGTTTTCCTCTTTACACATCCAACAACTCTGGATGACATTCTTGTCATCCATGTGTTTGAAAACATCTTCCAGGGTTAGTTGCTCCATTACCTGTGCAGGGATTGAGATGAGGCTGACTGGCCTGCAATTCCTCAGACCTTCCTTCTTGCCCTTCCTGAAGACAGGAGTGAGATTTGCTCTCCCAGTTTTCAAGAACCATTCTGGATCATCAGTGCCTTTCAAAGGTAAAACAACAGTAGCCTCACAATGCAATCAGCTAATTCCCTCGGCACACCTAATTGCGTGCCATCAGACCTCATGGACAGTTACATATATCTATCTTGCCATAACCTGATTCTTTTTCATTGAGAGTGAGTCTTTCTTGCGCCAGATTCTACAAGTATTGTAATATTCTTAGTTCTCTTATTTTCTGCTGAACAGGCAATATTCTTGTGCATATACCATAATTTTTTTGTGAAATACATGTTTGTGAAAATCCTTGAATTTCATCATATTGCTGAATTTACATTTTACTTTAGTGGTACTGGATCCCTCCTGGTTTATACAGAGCTTGCCATATGACATTTTTGGTGTCCTCATAGGGAAATTCTTACGAGGAAATATCAAGACAGTTACTGTGGAGAAGTAAGAATTATGAGAGAGAAAATGAAGACAGGGAGAGAAACCCATCAGAGAAGAAACGGAAAAGTAAGTAGAAACATGTACTTATTTTAATAAATCTCAGAAGAAAGACTATTCAAACCTACCTCTGACACCTGAAGACAGCAAAAGAGAAAGTGGCAAAGTTTTTTCTGTCAATTATTAAAAAGACAAAAGAAGAAGTAAATGGCTGTTCTTAAGTATACACTGCCAGAAAAATTTTCCTAGGCTTTCCTTTTTTATTATGAAGGAAGACAGGGCTTGAAGTGCCAAATGATGGGTGATAAGAAATAATTAGTGATGGACTCTCTGGACTGTTAAAAGGCCAGCAGCCAAATATGAGGAAAGCATTAAGAGATCCATAATCTTCTGAAGAGTTACTAACGAGGTACTCACTATATTGCAAAGGATAATTTCAATCATTCAGCATACTGTATCTAAACTGACTTTCCATAAATTTATTAGATTCTTATTATTCATTCCCTGCCTCACCAGATTAGTGAAATACTAATCAGGCTGAAACACAACAGCTCTCTCATCAGTATGCATATAATAGGAAAAGTAGCTATAGGGTAATGCCTCTTGTGAAACAGCAATCTAAATATGCATTTCTTAGGAAGTCTCTGGTCAATTTTATTTTTTATCAAAATATTTTACACAGCTTTTTAGAAATTTCCTTTGATCAAAGATTTTTAGTTTATTGATGAAAACCATAGCCTAAGGTAGAATAATAAAGAAGAAAGCTAAATTTTTCAAACAAAAAGAAAAAAAATCCTATTAGAAGTAGTTTTTAAATCCATTGAATGCCTTTATTATTCAATGACACAGAAGACAAGCAAAATGTTACATTTTAAATAAATTTTAAAGTTATATTTTTAAATCCTGCAAGAATAATCACAGAGTTTTGTTCATTTTTCTCTCATATCTGTATGCATAGATGAATATTTATATGCTTTAATTTCATAAAAAATAATTAGAATGCATATGTATTCCATGACCAGGAAAAATGTTAGCTGTCTATTTTAACCTTACAGTTGCTTCTTTAAACTTTGGACAAAATCAGAGATGAATGAGGAAAAAACAGGGCACAACATTTCACAAAACCAATCTTTACAAAAATTGTACTTATGATGGGAACCAGTCCTTGAACAATGTTAAGAAACTGATGATTACAACATATGCTGCATCATTAGTTTATTTAATTTTAACAACTTTTTACTAAAGATTTTGTCACAGTATTTTGAATACTGAACTTCTTCTGGATGTCTAGGTAGCACAAAAAACCATTATGATTCAAAAAATTGTACAGCTTTGAAACAGGAAAAAAAGATGGGCAGCACTCTTCTGTGTCTGAATGACCCAATAAGGCCTAGCTCTACTTTTCACTTCTAAAAGTTATAATTTATTAAATGGGCAAAAGAAGTAATATATTAAATGAGGGGAAAATTATTATAAAAATTATATAAATTACAAAAAATATAAATAATAAAATTATTATAAAGTGAAGTTAAAATCAATTAAATTATTTTATATTAGAAATATTTTATTTATTCTTCATGGAGAGTGATTTGAAAAACGCCTGCATATCAGAGGTCAGCTGCCAAGAAACATAACAGTAAATAATTTCTCAGGAGTGAATTTAATCTAAATAGTTGTATTTTCACATTTCAGATAAGAGTTAAAGAGAAACTTAAAGGGTTCTTGTGTTTTTTGCTCTCCACAATGTATGATGCATAAGCACCACTGTCAGCTTCACTTGATTACCAGATCACTCTTGCATGTCATTCAAATATTGACCAAAGAGTCTGATCCAATCAGACTGTTGCCTCCAGTCAGATAGTCTAGTAAGGCTTGAAAAATGTGGGTCCTACCCTTTGTCCAGTAGCTGAAAGGGGCAAAGAAATCAGGTCTTTAAAATTCTGGAATGAGTGTCATGATCCTGGGCCTGGAAAGCAGATGGCAACACACTGTGATGGGAGCAAATGTGCAAGTGCAAATATAGACTCTCACTTCACAACTAGTTATTCTTACACATTTTTGTTTATCAGAATCACTGTAGTTTGAGTGAAATATTTAAGCAGTTAGCATACCACAGAAATTAAGGGTGACACTACATCGTCTTATTGAGGTGCTTAATTTCACAATATCTGACTGAAATTTTAGGGTGTTGACCTAAGAGGACAAAATTCACTCCACTGAACCTCTAGTCTTCATAGTCAGCTAAGAGAGGCAAGTGTGTCCAGCAGAAATTATTTACCTGTTTGCTTTAAACAGGAATTTTAGGATGGGATACATCATCCAATCAAAAAACTTGCATTATTTCCTAAATAGAGTTTATGCAATTTAGAGTAGGCACTGAACATTTTTAAACTAGTTTTTCTGATACTTTTGAAATATCTCCAGAAGACAATCTATGTTATTCAGGAAAGCCCTGATATCTACTCCAACTGAGAATTTTGGAATCTAAACAGAGGTTCCTAAACAGTGGAAATGGAGCTCTTTCATCTCTGTATGTAGTCTGTCCATTTCTAATGGGCATTTCTTGATAGGAAGAAGATGTTGAACCCCTCAGTTCAAACAGTATTTAGGATACTGAGTTCTCAGCTTCTTAAGTGAGCCCTCAATTTCTTACACTATGATTCATTTGTGCCCTACTGCTGTTCTTGATGATGACTATCTTAGCCAAGCTGGTTTGATTTCAGATGTCCATCTATCTAAATGTAAATCTCTTCAGAACACCAAGAAGGACATAGGTGCCCATCTTTTCAAAACAGGAACATCTTAGCACAAGTAGACAAGTTTGTTTTCATGTATCCTGTATGCAATATTGTTCACCAAGTTCCTCAAGGCAGATGCTTAAAGAACCAAGTCCTTTTAGCATGTGTTCAAGTGAATTGTGTTTTATACTATACCTAGAGCACCGAGTCAATACCTCATTCTAAAGTCATGCAGTGTAGTTTAAATTGCATCATGAAATGCAGATGCATAGTTCTCACATGGCTGTCTGCAAAAAATAAACAGTAGTTTCATTTTCTGAACTGTAAATAAACACCCATTTTGTTACACAAAGTAACAAAAATACATATGAATGTGTCCTGTCAGACAGATAAAACGGTAGACAGATTTTAAAGCTATTGACATAAAAAATTGAAAAATTAAGGTCTTCCTCCTTTATACTGCTTATCATCTGTCAATGACCTCAGGAAATTGATATGATGTAATATAATACTAAATGTCATGACTAAGATAGTTGTATCTGCAGAAATTCAAACATTTTTTTAATCATCCCAAGTGCAATAAAGTAAAAATAATACTCTAACAAAAAGTTGTCTCTGCAATTTCTTAGTGACATAGGCTTTCAAGAGACTGATTATTTAATCAGTGGTGTTAAGATAAATCATAACGGTTAAAACTACTGTGACAGCAGCATCTTCTTGTAATCTCATTCCACCACTTTTCTTACATTACACAAATCAGGCAAAGATTAAGAATAAATCATATTAGAGTTCTACAAATCACGGCATTATCTGGAGCATCAGATATCATGAGAAAAGAATGCTCCTGACTAAAATAAAGTAAACCTGCTGTAATAAGCATGAATACCATCCTATCTGTGCACAGCTTTAAGAAATCATGATTTTGCTAACAAATATGAAAAGCTGTGCAAAGGTGTAAAACTTCCTTCTAAAAATCAGGCAGAAACAATAAGGCTTCGTGATATAGTTTAGTGAGCATGGTGGTATTCTGTCAAAGGTTGGACTTGATGATCTGGGAGGTATTTTCCAAACAATGATTCTATGATTCTAGTTATACAGACTAGGTTATGAGATGCTGGATAGCAGTGCTGTGGAAGGGGACCTGATGGTCCTGGAACATGGTAAGCTGAATATGAGTCAGCATAAGGGGGCATAAGGTAAAGCATCACCAGCCAGTCGACGGAGAGGATTGTCCTGCTCTGCTCTGCACTGGTGCAGCCTCACCTTGAATCTTGTGAGCAGTTTTGGGCACCACAACATAAGAAAGATATTAAGGTATTAGAGGATGTTCAAACAACAGCTGGTTAATAGCCTCGAGAGGCTGAGGTCACTTGGTCTGTTCAGCCTGGAGAAGACTGAGGGGAGACCTCACTGCAATCTACAGCGTTGCTTACAATACTCATATGAGTTCAAATCTCACTTTTGAACATTTTCTGCATCCTGATATTGAAGACTTTAAATTTTGCCTGTTACAATATATTCTTTCAAACTCCTAAACTAAGATTCTAGAGTACCTTCAAATAGTACACTTGGTTGTTCTTGAATTCCTTGAAGCTGAGTAATGTGGCACATTTGTAGACTCACATTCTTCCAGGCATTAAAGATGTTCCTTCGTCTTGCTGTAAAGACTAGATCTCTTGAGGTGTTGTTTCTAATCCACCCTATCACCTTGAAGAAATATGCACTGGTAGCACACATACTATGATTGGCTCTTATGTGTCATACACATAACAACTTTTGTTTTTCAAAATGCTTTTCAAAGATGTCGTTTGTGAGCATTGGGGCATTGCAGAAAGACCTACAATAGAGAAATTGAAAAGACAGTCTTACAGAGGTAATCAACTTGCCTTTGGTGGCTTTTCCATATTATTTTACTCAGTAAGGGTTTAGTATGTTTTTACATTTTTGTAGGCTGGCTCACCCAAATATTTTTGTAACTTCATGAATTTGTCAAAGGTCCTCTGTGGGAATTCTATGGGAAATATGTAGAATGACCTGCCCATAAGGAACAATGAAAATATCACAGCATGAGAGAGTATGGAAGCTAAAATGAAATATTTTCAGTTTTGTCTATGAAGCCTTAAAAGCAGTGCAATAGGTGTTCACAGAGTAGTTGTACTTCTATGTTCTGATTTTAGTTCCAAAATTTCATTTCAGTATTACTGAAAATGGTTTAAGGTATTGGGGAAAGTAAGACTATTTTCATTTACGTATTTTTCACTACAAACTTACATAAGAAATTTATCTTTCTTCAGGCCTTGTACTTTCTAAAAAATTAAAGAGAAATTTACTGTCAGCCAATCATATGGAATCTCCAGTGACATTATATGATGACCTGAAAAAGCTGTCACCAATCATTGGCCTTAACTATGAAGTAAGTAAAGATGTAAAGACCCTGAGAGATTCACTACTTGATTCAGTTCTTCTGGTACCAACTGAATGAATCAGTTTTTGACATGTTTTAGCCCCTGAACTGCCAAATGCTAACAACACAAACTGCTTAAAGTTAGGTTCTGCTTTCTGAGGTTGATACAACAGTTGCTCTGTGAATCAGAAGAGCAATAAAACATAGTGAGTAAAAAAATAACTAAAAAAGCCACAGAACCTCCATACCTTAATTTAATTCAAACAAAAAATGGATTTGAGTTTGTTTCTAATAGTCCACCAGATTATCAGGTATTATTTTTTTGAGCAGCAATCTGTTAAAGGTTGCAACTCTAAATGCATTTGATGGGAAAAGTAGGTCCTTAATAATGTCTGAATTTGGACAAAAATGTAAATGTTCGAAAGATTTTCTCATCATTTCAGTTCTCATTTATGCAATCTGCAGTGAAAACAGGAAAAGATACAAAAGAAAAATTCAATTTTTTTTAATTCATTCTGTCAACAGACCATGAATTACTGACATATTATATACTCGGTCACATGAAAGTAATTCCAGTCACATGCTATATGTCTCTTCAATTATTCCATATAGAAAAATGAACCAATTGAAGTGCTTATTTCTTGGAAAGTTTTGCATGGAAATGAAAAAACATAAAAAGGATTTACTGATATAATGTCAGTCCAGAAAAACTACGGTACCCTTTTTGAAAGGACATTAGTGTTCACCAATAACCTGTAACACACAAACCATCACCATAGCACAGTAAGTCTGAATTCGACAGGTAATTCTTTTGCTTCCACTTCAAGAAGAGTTCATAGACAGGATTTATCTCACCTAATTTCAGATTTATATACGTCTATAAGTACAGCTCTACACCTGAGCTAACCTCCCCAAGATCCCTCTATCGCCAAGGGATTCAGTAAAAAAAAAGACACTTTGGGGCACTTTCATCTGATCTGTACTAGAAATCTACTATAGACTCAGAAGAATCATGCCCAAGAAAGACTGAATTTCAGTTCATTGATTAAAGAGATAGCAAAGGATGCCTGGCACAATGGTAGGTTTAATTAATTCTAGCCTTTATATATACAGGAAAAGCTCAATCTGAACAAGATCCATAAAAGGAATACATACTTTGGGATGCATATATTTTGGGAGATTGGTCAGAGATCTGAATCAGGGATGAATGTTAAGGTGGTTTAGGAGTCATTGCCTAACGATTTTGCTTCTTGAAAACAGATTTCCTAAGCTGGAGAGGAGCAAGTCTTTTTATGCTCTTTTGAGCAAGGCAGTACAGCAGATAAGGAGCAGGGAGCACTTCCAACAAAAACTATTAAATGACTCTGTGAAATGTCCCAGGTCTGAATCCACCAAAAGGAATGTCGAAAAATGATCTGTCATTTCTGGAAACCTTTCTCTTCAAGTCTTGCTTGTTGTATAAGAGGTGTTCTGTGTCTTGATTTCTTTAGAAGCAGATCTTGAATAATTAAAAAATAAAAAAGTAAATTCTTGTTAATATAATGATGAAAATATCAAAGTCCTGCTGAATGTATTGGAGGTTCTACATGAAGATGAACCTCAGATCCAATCTCCGCTGTCTACACAACACTGCATAACAATAGACAGTCTCGGCTAGCTATCTAATTAGTATTTTAATTTAAATACAGATCGCTTCCTTTGAAGAGAAGAAAGTTTCAACAGTCAGAAAGTGTGTTTTTTTAAAAAAAAAAGTTTAAAAATGTTAAAAAAAAAAAGAAGAAAGAATGACTCTTTCCTTATAGGGAATCTTTTAATAACTAGCTAGAGTCAAGTTCTTTATGAAATATGGACCTTTCACACTCAGGATAAAAACCATAATACTTACTCCTTACTAGTGAGGTATGTTAATAGTAGATTCAGCTTGACATAATGGTCATTAAGGACCTCAGGAGCTGTGCTATAAGTGTCAGGAACTGTTGTTAGAGAGTTAAAGGCTTGTTTTGTGTGGGCTACATTAAGTGTACCTTGTTTTCTGTCATGCTGCAGAGGTCCAAACATACATTCACTTGTTCATATATAATGAAAAAGAACTTAAGTGTTCCTACTAATATATGCATTAAGAGTATTAATGCCTCATCACCCCCAAATAATACTTTAGTGCTTGTTAATTTTGCTATTCAAAAAATCACATGGAAAATAGAAGAAAAACAATTAAAATAGAAAAGCAGCAATAAAATACCAGCAAAAAAAATATCCTTAAAGGATCATTTACACTAGTGATGGAGTTCCCGGTTGCTTTTATATTTGCAATTTCACTCAGCTACTACAAAGAAATATAGTATGTCACCACTTTTACTAAACTCTAGTAGTGTAGCCAATTGTGGGTCACTGGACTCACACAGAAAATTCATTATAAAAAGAGGATAACATTTATATTATGCAAATAAGCTTACTAGCCCACATTAAATTACAGCTACACAGTGACGCACAATTAACCATTCTATAGGGATTTGTTGTGGACTCTATTTAATAATTTTCAGTTCTTATGGTAAGCCAAAATTAAGCAGAAATAATTCACCATGTAAACACTTCAATGAAATTGAACTACTCATTTTCAAGAATCAAAAACTGCTTCTTACTACTAGAGGACAGAGATTAGCTTTATTACAGAGAGCTAAAGTCCTAAGGCCCCCAGATTACCTGCATTTAAATTTCTCGTCATAGTTCTTTGAAATGTCTTATTAGCAAATTGTGCAATTGTATCAAACATCAAGTATCTTGCATTGAAATGCATATAGATTAACTTTTGCCGAAAAGTGAAAATATAAGCACGTGAGTCTATTGCAGTTAAACATGTCTAAACTAATGAGATGTTGTGCACATTCTCTAAGTTAAACCTGATTCTCTTCAGACATTTCTTTAGAGAGAAGTCAGAAGCTTTTTTTTAAGGGTCAGCATTTGTCTCTGAAAGAGGTTCTCAGGTGTTTGTTTGTTTGTTTGTAAAAAAGCCCTTACAATTGGTAAAAAGTCAGGCACAACTTTTTTCAATATGCCAAAGTCCATGCTGGAATTAAATAATGTTTCTGTTTGGAGATGGAATGTGAAAAAAAAAAAAAAAAAGTTAAATAAAACCCATTGTATTTTTCTTTGTTGAAAATGAAAGTAAGGAAGTATATGAAGTCCAGAGGTCTTTCCAGTTTCAACAGATTCTGAAAAATTCCGAGTAACAGAGTAAACATTTCCTTTCCCAATTTTATTTTTTTACTTTTTGTGTTTTAGAACAGTAGCAAATGCCATACATTGTCTTTTTCTGCTCTTTACTTCCCATTACTTTGTTAAATGCATCATAATACTGTTAATTCTATTTTTTTCAGAGTCTCGAGGAAATATAATTTCTGTGTTCCCTGAGGAATAAATTGTATTAATGTTGGAATTGAACCACTGAGAAAGAAGGATGTTTAAAGATTTTCTCACATATTTGAGGACATTATGGTTGTGTTATGGGTTTAACCTGAAAGATTTCTTAGGTTAGGGGGAGGAGGTGTTGTCTTTCGAAACTTTTTTCTTCATTTTTCTAAGGTGG
>VXBA01001976.1:58808-87580 GCA_013399895.1 Serilophus lunatus | reverse complement strand
TATTTTTTTTTTGTTTTTTTTAAGGTGGGGGGGGGGGTGTGTGGTGGAAACAGGCAAAAATGGGTACACCTCTTATCCCCATGCCGGCGTAGCAGTAGGGTCACTCCCGCCCATTCCTTGAAGCCATGCGGGCCAGTCTGGCTTGCAGGGCGGATTGGCCTGGCCCCCCTGAGTGGCAGAGTTGGCAGCAGGGATGACCTACGCCCCCACTGGTGAATCGGCAGGCACTGGGTGCAGGTGGAGCAGCCCCATGGTGTGGTGGGGGCGGGGGCTGGGACCTACGGTGCCCCTGCCACCCTGGCATGGGGCCAGGACTCCACACTCGCTCTGTGTTGCCCATGCCAGCAGCAGGGTTTGCGCCTGCAAGCCCCCACCAGTGGCAGGGGCTGTGTGGAGCTGCAGCCGCTGGCTGCAGCGCAGTGAGAGCAGTGCCCACTGCCCTACTCTGCTGGCAGTGCCTGCAGCAGGGCCCTGAAGGTCCCACAGCAGAGCCTTGCAGCAGCAGCGGGTGTCCCTGTGCTGGTCGTGCACTGACAGCCAGCGTCCCACAGTGTTAGTGGCTTGGGGTGGTGACAGCCACTCTCACAGCAGCCCAGCAGCCACTCTCACAGCTGCCCATGGAAGGCACTGCCGGACCCTTGCACTGGCAGGGAGGCACGCAGCAGTGATTTCTCTCAGAGGGTGACGAGTGCCCCCATGGGCACTGACGCTGCTGGACCCCAAATGCCCATGGTGCTGGCGGGGCAGTGGTGGCAGCCTCCTCCTCTCAGCGAGGTCAGCTGCAGGCATTTTGGCGGGAACACCATCTTGCCTTATGGTGAAATTTCGGAGAGGGTACAGCGCCCCCAAACCCCCATCCAAAGGGGAGGCAGCACGCCCTGGAAGGCTGCCCTGAGAAAACACGAGAATGGGCACCCCATAAAAGCTGAAGGAATGCAAGTCTTGCCTCTTTTCAGCTTGCTTGATGCTGAGAAGGGCACGGCTGCTCCTTCTTGGTCCTGCGCAACTCACCGTCATCGCGGCTTGCTCTCCATCGTCTCCCTCAGCACAGGCAGCACTGCGGCATCACCGGCATTTGGGCAGTGACACGAGTGTGGTATCTTTCCCCTTGGGTCCTCTGGGGTTCTTTTCACTGTCCTCTTCCAGCAGCTCCTAAAGTGGGACCAGCGCCATCCATGGGGCAGCCATCCCTCCTTCCCTTGCTCCACAGCCTAGCAGCCAGCTTGGGGGAGCAGTTTGGCTTATGCTTTTAGTGGGGTTCCATAGCTCGTACAGCCCCTAGATAATAAATTGTTTTGTTGTTGTCTTCTCTGTTGAGTCTCTCGTCGTTAGTAGTGTCCAAACCAGGGCAGGTTGCTATGTGACTGGTTTTATACAGTGCTGTAAAATCTATTGAACTGCATTCTCTACTTAGGCATGCTTATGTGTAAAGGAAGGAAAATCAATATATGTCATTGGAAAAAAAATTAAGTGAAGACCAAATTCAGCCTCACAGAAACTCATAGGAAGATTTAAGGCTCTGCAGAACAGTAAAAATAGATAATTTTTTCATATGGTGCAGGCTCCTGGTAATCTTGGTCCTTACACAGATAGCAGTAAAATTTCAGTGGTATAGTGAAAGATGTCCATCTTTCTAGAATATTAATCATGTTTAAATGTTTAAAGGTGGAATATCATTCTCCTATGAAGACACTGAATGATTATGGGCAAAAATAAATCAGTATTTGAAAAGCAAATTCAATAAATGCCAATAAGAAATAAGCATCATATTTTTTATGAAATCCATGTTCAAGCAAAGTTCTACTCAGGAT
Organism: Serilophus lunatus; assembly: GCA_013399895.1. NCBI lineage: Eukaryota > Metazoa > Chordata > Aves > Passeriformes > Eurylaimidae > Serilophus > Serilophus lunatus. The sequence continues at coordinate 85,769 of VXBA01001976.1, read as the reverse complement.
TAACTGTGGAAATAAAAACCCTAGTGAAAATATAGAATATATCACCTTGAAAATCAGGTAAGAATTATCTAGTTATCTCTAACTTAGCCATCTGGGCTCCTGCATTAACACTGAGTGGAAAGAGATAGACACTCCAGTGGTGCCACTTTATTTGATACAAGTATAGATCTTGAAGACATGCTACTTGATACTCAGTCATTGTATCCCTCCATTGACTTTCATGAGACAACTAGCTGAGAAATCTAACTTCTAAGTAGTTAGAATTGTGTGACAAGTCCAACATTCAGCCAAAGTAAAGAAAATTTTACTTTCTCACTAAAAGCTAGAAATTTATCTATAAATTCTAAGTAAACATTGATCAAAATCAGCCTATTTAATTTCTATTTTGATCAACTGACACCTACAAACATAATAAAATCTCTTTGTGTATCAAAATCGCAAAATTCCCGTATTGTCATAAAAATACAACTGAACTCTTTTTTTTTTTTTTTAGCAATTACAGAAAAATTAACATGTTGAGTCTTAAAGCTATTAATTATTCACAAATTTCAATTTATTTTTTTTCTCTATTCTCTCTATACATTCCCCCTGAGTGAAAAAAACTCTTGGACAATTAATTCACAACTGTGATACGATTAGTTGCTGACTCATGGTTCTGGCAATTGCAACTGGGGAGTGTTGGTGCTCCAAGGGGTCTGGAGGAAGGTGAGGGGCAACGGCATGGGACTGTTGGGCCCTGAGGGAAATCAGGAGGCTGCAAAGGTAGCCCCCACCAGCAAGTGAGCTAGTCCAAGTAGACATGGTTATGAGAAGTGCCATGTACACCCCAAAGTTGCTGCTGCTTGATCTGCTGCATACTATTAATCTCTACTTATGACAAGTGAACTGTAAATAATGTGGGCCTGGCAACTAAAATCAGCATACTCTCAGTACAGTTTTTGCCAGATCACATTGGTCAGAGCCTCCCTGCCAGTCAGTCATCTTTATGCAGCCAGTGGTTAAGGCACCAGCAGCCTGTCACATGCTAATCATGGAACTTCCCAGCCGCAGCTGAAAGTACTTTTTTTTCCCTGTCACTTAGTCTCTGCAGCATACAACATTTTCTTTGCCCCTTTCCTCTTTTTTCGGAGGGCAGTGTACAGCTCCATCCCACTGCCTCTACATACAGCTTGACAAGGGACACTCATTGGTGTCTGGAGGTAGTCGTTGACAAAAAGGGCAGTCTAAAAAGACTTGATCTAATGTCTTAGACTAACAAATACACACACCACATGCTACAGCTCCACCAGTTAATGAATCCTTTATTTTTCCATGACAATAGGAGACCTAGATCCCGCTGCTGTTGTATACATTAAAATGGTAAAAACCGTTGAAATCCAAAAGTTAAGGATGTGAAGCGGATTCTGCCTCTTAAAATTTTATTTCTGTTGCTCTCTATTCTTCAGTGACCTGTCTCCAGATTTGAAATTAAAAAGAAAGTAGAACCAAAGAAAACACAGTTCTTCCTTCTTCCTCTGTATTCAAAAATATTCTTCTATCTAATCACAATGCAAAACAGTGTGTGTGTGTTTGTTCATGCTCACATCAGTATTATAAAGATGAGTTTTCCTATACCTTTTATATATCTATCTGTGACAATTGTGATGCAGATAACAGTACTACAGTGGGCTTTTGGCTGTACAGCTTCTGCTGAGGGCTGCTTATGAAAACCCCAGACACCAACTGCTTTAAAGAAATATTCTTGGCAACACCATGCACTTTATCAATATGTTTTTCCAAAAAAACCCTATCCTCATTAGGCAATGTGTAATCCTTTTGTTCGTGCTCTTTTCTATTGTTTTCAGTATTACAGAGGGGTTATCTGCAAAGTCTACTATTTTTCAGACATTTGTGGTATTTATGTGCATCATTCAAAAGGAAACTGCTTTTAACTCCACATTTATAACTTCTCTAGGAGAAACCACCTGACAGTTCTGCTGGAAAGTTTAATTTTGAAATGTCCAAAAGTCTTACAAACAGGAATTAAAGGTGTAAGAGCTTCATATTAAGGATTTTTTGGTAGTATTAACAGATTAAAATGTTTAGCAAAGGAATATAGTTCCAGTGGACTCTGCAGGTATAGGTAGAGCAAACTATATTTACATTTTTTTGGAAAACAGATTATGGTCTCTGTATTCTTTGTGGAGTGCATAGAGGTTTTTCCACAGAAATAATACCCACTTATTTTTATGGCAAATTAAGGACAGAAATCCAAAATGTATGCTCATTTGCTCTGAGGCCACAGTTTCAAGACAGTGATTGGCCAGCTGTCCAGAGCATTTCCAGAGGGATGTCCCGTAGCTTTATATGGGGGAGTGCAGTTCTGAGGGCAAATGTTGACTGGATTGACATGATAATCTAAGAAACCAAAGAATGGGTGGTTCAGGCCAAACAAGCATCTCTATTACTGCAATTGTAAATCCCTTTTTTGTCCACACACCTTTAAAGGTGAGAAGACTGTGGGAGAAGAGAATGTGATTAACCCATGCAATTTCCAGTGGGAAGTAAACAAAGTGCCTGCAAAGGGCTTCCTGTCTATATAGAAAAGGAAGTAATGTAGGACAAATTTGGCTTTCTTGGCTTTACAAATGTCATCTGGGAAACATTCATATCCAAGTTCAGGCGAATGATGGATGACATCAAGTCCTGTTACTGAAAATGGTACCAGTATCCATGTGTGTCAGAAAGCTATGGCAATCATATTGCAAACAGGCAACAGTCATAGCAATGTAGCTACATTATGAAATTCAGGTTATTATTTTCACCACTGGAGGGCTCCCATATTTTTCCATTAGTTCCATAAGAACATATTAAGAATTGAAGGGGGGATAAAAAAAAACAAACAACAAACAGAATATGTGGCTTAAGCAGTGTATTTCCTTCCACTAAATGCAAGTAGATGCTCAGAACAAAGACTTTTTACACCTTCATTACACCTTTCTCTCAAAAATAAACGAAATATTTTTATTAAAATAAACAAATAAACAATACCCATAGATAATACATGTCATAAAACAGCTGCAGGAATTGTACAAAGAGAAGTGAGATATTTTATCATAGTTATATAGGAAGAAATGAGGAAAATTGAATGATTTTGTCAAAGTTGCCTACCAGGCCAGCAGATCTCAGCTCAGGTATCTTTCAGTTTGTTTCCTTTACATTAGAAGTATTTGGATGCCACAAAATACTGTTAAATGCAACACCTAATAGTCTGTGTTACCTGCACAGCCTCATTTCCTGTCATGACCAGATGATTTTAATAACTTTAGTGTATATATTCTCAGGAAGCATTGCAGCACAAGGAGTTTTTGTCAATGCTAAGATATCTTAATTGTCTTCCAAGCTCTAAACTGTCATTCTCTCACTGGACTCTATTTCCTTTTCCTAAGTAGGCTGCATTAAATGAATTGTACCTGGCCCATTTCTAGTAGTTTTTATTATTATTTATAAAATTGAAGCAATGTAGGTGGATTATCACATAATCCAAAAACATTGAAATAAAAAAATTATTCGATTTTAATTTTCTGAATGTGATTGTGAGATGATTTAGCTGTCTATCTGCTTAAATACCATGGCATTTTATAATTGTTATCAAAACTGTTTATATATACTAAGTTTAATTATTTATTTAGATATACCTTTCAGACATTTGCCACTGCCTGAAATCAGATTCAGAAATATGTATCTTTAAGGACTGCATGTATCTGACTGGATGAGTACCTTTTAGAGCTCTGTCTTCTCTGATATTTTAGCTTCTCTTAGCATTGAAACCTAAACCAAAGAAATATCCATTCACTTGCAGGACTGACACTCACAAGTATTTTAAGTGCTTGGATAACCGGAGAACAGTTTTAATACATGACAGATCAGGAGATTCTGTAACATGAGATCTGCCAACATTGCTGTACCAGGAATGTGCCAAGAAGAAATAAGCTGTGACTAAAAATATAGCTCCTAACACCTTTAAAAATTATTTAGCCTTTTTGAAGCAGATGAGAGCATTAGTGGAATAGTGGGAGGTAGATGTGTTCTAAATAAATTATGGAAATTAAACAACCCCACAGAATCCTTCTCTAAAAGCAAGGAATATAACATACATGAGACTGCAACCCTAAGATACTAATTCAAAATAAGGAGGCTGCTCAGTTGGGCAGTGGCACAGCACAAAAGCTCATTTCTGGATGTAGGAATTAAAATTAACTATATATAACAATAATATTTGTGTGGCAGAAGTTTGCTGGCATCTTATTTGATGTAACAAGATATGAAAGAACAAAGACTCTCAATGTGGGTTTGTTTCTTTTTTTTCTTTTTTTTTTTTTTTTTTTGAAGTGTGAGCAAATCAGGAATAGCAAAGCTAGAGAAATCTCAGAATACTAACAAAAGCATCTTCTGTAATCCAGTGTCTCTGAAGGGCAGTCTTGTTTAACTTGAAATTAAAATCTCAATATAATCTATTCCTCTGCAATTACTAGAAAGACCTTGAATTGAAATGTTATCCAGCAGTGCAAGATATGGCAAAATGTGTTATACTTTTTTTCTGAATGAGGTGTCCTTGTGAGTGTGCTTATATTTTATCCTAGTTTTCTGGTTGCCCAAAAATCTCTCAAATGTTTAATAATTAGCAACTGCTTAAAAGTCAGCTGTTTTAATGGCTACCTCTCCTACTTTTCTTTGCCAAGAGAAATTCTAGTATCTCTGGAGGGAGCAAGTAAGAAATTTATTGCCAGAATATTCTCAGCATCATGTCCCTGTCATCTGAATTCAACCTTTCGAAAAGTTCCGTAGAATTTCATGCTATAGTCATAGTTCTCCTCAAGTACACTTATAATCAATTTTTCTGACCAAGATTTTCACAATTAATTCACGGTTAACTTTTTTTCCTGCCTTCTACTAACAGCAGCCTCCTTGTCACTTTTCCTTTTAGTATCAGAGGTGGACATAAAAGCACTTCAGACTCAGAACACTGCCCCCATAACAAATGTCAAGTACACTATTAAAAGGCTTGTAGGAAGTTCGTAGTAAAGCACACTACATCGCCCACATTTAGAAAAGATATATAGCCCATTGTATATTCAGCTGATTAAAATATATCAGTGCAAACTTAGAATTGCTGTTCTGTAACAATGGATTTTTGAGTCATTTATGTTAAGATATTATTTGATCTACAGACTATTTTCTGTTACATTTTTGATGAGTCATCACCTCAGAGATTTTATAACTCTGTTTAGGAGAATTGCTTGATATTTTCCACTTCACTAAGCACTTGGCATTTCTTATGAACTTGCTGGTATCACATTTTGTCTGTCTTATGGCATCTTCAACAGAATTCTAGGACAGTCTTTCTGCTTGTCAGCTCCTTTCATTGGTACAGGGAAATCCAACACATTTGTAGCTGAGTGTTAGCAAATATTTATGGCCAAAATATTTATGGTTTACAACAAACCTGTGTTATGTGTATTTCCTCACTTCTTTAACTCTAGATTTCAATGTGTTAAAAATAAGGAGGAAGGACAGATACTCAGTCTAAGTATGTTTAGGGTCTAGCCACTACTTGTGAAAGCATATGCTGTAACACAAGCAGAGTGACAGAGGCTTTGATGTATTGGATTTACAATAGTCCCTGTATCACAAAAGATTTTCTTCTGAATTAGTAATCGCCTTGTGAGGATGAGAGCTAGTCAAATCAACTTAAAATTGCCTACTAAGCTAAAGTCAAATAATTTTGATATCCTAAATAATTGACTATTTTATTTTTCCTGTTTCATGTTGTTATTTAGTTAATGTTCTCAAAATCCACAAATAATTGGTGAGGATTTGGAAATTTTCTTCATCAAGCCTGAGCTGCCTGTAGTGACAAATAACTTCACAAGAGTATAGGAAGCAGTGACTACATGGAGCTTGTTAAGTGGTAGGTGTGATGAATAAGGGCACGCTTCTGAGTATTTTGAGAATCAGAAGGATAATTCATTGTAGGCCAAAATGCAGGATAATGGCTGTATTGAATCATAGTTGTGATAATTAAGGTGTGTGTGTATTTGTGTGTTCATACACAGACTTTTTATAATGTAGATACCTCAACATTTTTCTCTACCTTAGTCATCTGTTTTTCTTATATGTCAATTTATTTCTTGTTTTCTGGGCTTTATTTTTCTTCTTTTCATCACTTTGGATTTTCCTCATTGAATTAGATTATTGATTCAAAAAGCACTAGAAAAGATCACTGTATTTAAATAAAATACTTGTACGGTAGTAATGTTTCCAGTGCAAAAATGAAGTTATGTACACCAAAAAACCTTTTTCTCTTATAGAAATTATATATGTATTATTTCTTCTCTGTCTTTATGCCTCAATACACTGGCAAAAAATTCTAAATTCACTCATGTATGACTCCACAGTATTAATTTAACTGTGGTTGCAACCAAGAAAAGAAAAGAGAATAAGAACATTTCAAAAAAACAACAGTATTAGCGAATTCTTACCAGGTAAAACAATATGCCTTCATTAATTGCACTTTGGCATAACTGGACCTGAACCTTCATTCATGAATTTTAATACTAAAATCATTGGATCCTGTTATTGATATACTTATTTGTAACCCTTCCTTGTACTTTTTTTGACTATCCATTTCTTTCTTCACCTCTCAAACTTGGAGGTAATATATTTGTTTGGTTTGGGGTTTTTTCTCTGTACTGGCTATCAATACAGTTTAGAAAACCTCACATACTTTATCCATTGGGATTTTTATTAGAATAAGTGATTTTTTCCCTTAAGGAACAGATGTTTTTTTCAAGTACCTTAGCACAGTCATTTCTAATATACTCTTTTTTCATGGCCATCAGAAAGAGAACAAGATACTGATACTGAGAGAAACAAAACAACTTAAATATGGGACCTTCAACTACTCTAAATCAGTTGTGAAAACGACAAGTTAGATATGCTGATACCCTATTTGGAATTACTACCCAGTGAGACCTAGATAAATATTTGCTCTTGTTGTTAGAGAGAGCCTAGTCTGATAAGGATTGATAAGTGAGTCCTGCTTGAGCGTTAGAGTAGATTAACATTCTGTCCTAATTTACTAATTGGTTTCTCCAGAATGTCGTTAGGATGATTTGCTGTGCTTCATTGTTGCTATAGGAAAAGTCAATAATATTGCAAGTACTAAATCATAATACCGACATTGTAATGGATATTTTAAAACTTCAGGTTAAAGGAAGGCTGTGAATTATGAACATGTGAACTCAGGTTTGATCCTTTCCTACTTTACATAGCCAAGGGAGCATGACATTTTAAGGTAAGTTTTTAAAAAAATAATTTTTCCACTTCTTAAAGGAGAAGGACGCCTTGAAATATTGTACCTCTTTGTTATAGCATTTTTATAAAATTGACAAAAACATATTATGTACTAATGAAAAAAAAAAATCAATTTTAGGACATCTTATGAGCTTAAACAGTCAGTTCAGAAAGTAATAAAATTTAATATCTTTGTCTGGTACATAATTCAAAATAATGTCTAAATATATTTCAAGTATACCTAGAACCAGTATTAAAATTTATTCCTATTGGTGTCTTGCCATTACACAGAAACAGAGCATCAAAAAGAATACTGACAACCAGTTATTGAGAGGTAATAGGTTTGCCAAAATACTTGGTTCATCTAATTAGTCCAGTGTTTCTTCTACCAAAATGAAATTTCCATTAGGTATAACAAGATTTATAGAGGTAATCACTATTTATCCATAAGTTTATGTCCTTAAAACTACATTATGTACATTATGTAAAACTGATGAAAAACAACAAAGAGTGACAGCAACAAATGGGTGTTGTAAACTTCTAATGTTCACTTGAATGCATGCACTGGACTTGCAAGAAAATGCAAACCTAAAGACAGCGTTATAAATTTTGCCCTCTAAGTTTCTATGAGGAAGTGAGTGGAGACTGGCATTAAATCAGAGGGTTAGATCTAGAATAAAATTATAGATAGTTTTATAAAAACACTTCATTCATACAGTGGATGAAGTCGATTATGAAAATACTTTTTAAAAAATATTTTTCTCGTACAAAGCAGTTATTTAATAAAACAATAGCTCTATCATGAACACGTTTAGTTTAAATGAACCTTGAATGTAAAAAAGAAATTAAAAATGAATAATCCTTTTGGTTGCCAAAAAAAGGGATTCCAAGCATCAAAGTTTTTGTATTAGTATTAAAAAAAAACAAACAAAAACAAACTTTGGCATTTTGTTACAAATGGATTATCATTTTGAAATTCTCTGTTTAACTCAGAATAAAAACTTTAAAATAATATATAACATTTGAAATCTAATGTTTCAATACTAAGAAATAATAAAAACATCCTTACCTCACTTTTTTGTCTAAATTTTTTTTTTTCCCCCCACAGAATCACAGAATGAGGTAGGTTGGAAAAGACCTTTGAGATCATCAAGTCCAACTATTACCTAACACCATCTCATCAACTAAACCATGGAACTAAGTGCTTCATCAAGTCTCCTTTTAGCACCTCCAGGGACAGTGGCTCCACCACCTCCCCAGGTAGCCCGTTCCAATGGCCAAGCACTTTTTCTGTGAAGAATTTTTTCCTAATATCCAACCTAAACCTCCCCTGGCACAGCTTAAGACTGTGTCTTCTCGTTCTGTTACTGGTTGCCTGCGAGAAGAAACCAACCCCCATCAGGCTACAACCTCCTTTCAGGTAGTTGCAGAGAGCAATGAGGTCTCCCCTGAGCCTCCTCTTCTCCAGGCTCAAAAACTCCAGCTCCCTCAGCTGCTCTTCAAAGATCTTATGTTCCAGATCCCCCACCAGCCTTTTTTCTCTGGATGCATTCGAGCATCTCAGCATCCTTCTTAAATTGGGGGGGCCAGAACTGGACACAGTACTTCAGGTACAGCCTAAGCAGTGCTGAGTACGGGGGAAGTTTAACTTCCCTGGTCCTGCTGGCCACATTATTCCTGTTACAGACCAGGATGCCATTGGCCTTCTGGGCCACCTGCGCACACTGCTGGCTCATGTTCAACCTTCTGTCAATCAGTACCCCCAGGTCTCTTTCTGCCTGGCTGCTGAGATAGATATAGGTAAATATTTATATGTAGAGGTATTTATAGATACAGACATAGATATTATTTTTTTTCCTAGATACTTACTTTGTATCCTAAATTGATATAGAAATAACTCACCTTCAAAAATCTCGCCCAGGACATAAAATTCAGACAGTTCTGTGTTGGCATGCCATCTGTTTCCTTTTTCTGTTTCAACACAGGGCAACCTATTTTTGATGATGCACAGTTGTACTTCAGTCTATAGATGAGTTTGCTGCCCGGACTAGTACTAAAGGAGGAATTTTTAACTTCTAAACCACAGAGAAGTCAGTAGAAAATATCATAACAAAAAAAGAAAAGAGATTCTTTTGGCTACTGTGTAGGTAGGTTGAGAACTCCCACCAGTGAACTTCCACCCTATATTTCTTCTCGTATTTTCACGTTTTTTCATTTTCTTCATTATGTTTCTCAATTCCAAAACTCGGTGTGAATTTGATTTGCATGAAGTCTTTGGATAGAACTCGTCTGCAAAATCTTGATTATAGGTTTTGAACTTACAACCTATGTTGGAAGAGAAATACCTTGTTAGAGAAGAAAACTATCCCCATATTTATCCCTATTTGCAGTTTAGAAACAAAGTAAAAATACCTCAAATTTACTAACAAAGATCTGTAAGGTAGACTCAAGTTTTTAGGAAGATAAAACCATGTAGTTTGAATAGTCTGGTTTTAATTTTTCCCCCCACAAATTATTCATCATATAACATAAAATCATTCACCTCTGAGAGGACTAAACTGTACCTCTAAGATCCAGATTAAACAAGAGTGGACTTTGAGTGATGTTAAGGTTTTCAGAGACTATCTAGTGAATATAATAGCTGCTGCTTCCCTGGTGGAGAAACTGAACCCAGCTTTATGCACATTCCTTTCTGTAAGAATAAAACGCTTCTTTCAACTTGACCCTGCATAGAGGTTACAGCTTTTATTATATTAGATGTGTAAGAAGTAAAATAAATTTTAAAAATTGTCACCTGTATTGAATTCAAAAAATGAGCCAAGAGTCATTAGACATAAAGTGTATAAAAACAGACTTGCAAATATGCACCCACCAAAGGCAGATTGAGACAATTTTGGTCTTTCACTAACTGCTCACCAGCCAGCAAATCACTCTTTTCCTCTAAACACTCTTGTTAACATACATTTGTAATATGTGCTTGCATTACAATTTCTTAACTGATATGAGACTAACACTGGACATTTAGATACTAAATACAATCCCACACTGTTGAAAAATAAGGAATGTAAAACAAGCAATTGAGATGTCAGCTGGCAACCCCTTATACAAGTAGCAAATAATATTAAGTATATTTACAAACCTCAAGGTAATATATAATGAAAATCACTTTACCTGAGCCTACTTACTGCTTCAAAAACATATCTGGAAAGGCAGGCCACTGTCTGAAGTATTCGGCATGATAAACATGTATCTAACACAAAAATAGTATCAACTGTTTCATGAGATATGAATACTTACAGTAGTAAAAGTGATTATACTAACTAAGGTAATATATGTAATTGATTTATTATGTGATCTTTAGTGATGCATTAAAGTTATTTTTAGAGCTTGTCTTCATCTAAAATATTCATACAATGAAAATGAATTTGGCATCTGTATACATAAGAATATAGTTACTGTAGCAAATATATCAGAAAAGTGCATTTTATTTATCATGTCCATAAAGTTTCATAGACAAAAACAAAGAAATAAAATCATTGTATTATGGTATTGTAAGCAACATGGCCATAGGGAAAGGTGAGAGTAAGTGAAATGAATTGGTGCTTAGGATAATGAAAGTGAGGGACTAATGGGACCCAAAGGATTCAAGTAAAATACATCCAGATTCTAAGTAAGTTTCCTTCAATTCCTCAGAGAGTAATTCTGCTTGATATTCACCAATAAACTGCAATGGCCCTTCATTTCTAATCCTAGGCTTTCTGTAAGCAGTATGCCCACTCACACAGAATAGGGTAAGAAGAAAGCAGTAGGAGAACGTGAATAGATCTGCAAGGACTGATGGAAAATAATTGAATACGTTCACGACAAGTGAAGATTTTGTGATTAGAACTACGGAAGGATTTTACCTTCCTTTCAGAGTACAAGGAGGGAATTAAATGGATTTATGAGAAATGTTGGAGGAGAAATAAATTGATCTAACTCTATTTTTCTCTCTCTCCTTCCTCCTCCTCTCTCTCTACCTGCCTGGGATATTTATACTTACCTGCTTGGGTATTTTCCTCTAGATACATTGAACTCCACATGAGTTCATGCTGTAAGTGGTTTTACCTTTTTGCTTTACAGGGCTTCCATTTTTCAGGGATAAAGAGAAGATCTGTCACTGTTATAGGTATGTGACCTGTGATGAATAATCAAATCTAGAAATTATTTTGAAAGGCACCTAAGTTTACACAAAGTTATTTTTTATCTTCTTTTATTTTTTTCCCAAAAAATATTTCAGCAGTCATGTCGAGGCAAAACTGAAAAGAAGAAGATGTCCCACGAGAAATCTTTCTTTTCAACATTATTTTCATTTGAAAATCAGCTCTATAGGTCCTGAGGTTTCACTGTTTTCTTTGGTTAAGCATCATTGCATTCTTAACAAATCTTGATTTAACCAACCTTTTCAGTTTTACCCATCACTGCCTTTGGCATTTAGGCTAAATAAGTAAGGTACAATCATTAGTGGGTGTGCAAACCTCCCAGACCCGTGGTGAATTTCTCACTCATCCTAGCAGTGAGACTTTTCCTTTGGTTAAACATACACAAACAATGAGCTTCATTCACATCTCATTTAGTCCATAAGACGTGCATGATCCTGCATCAGGAATCAACAGTAGAGCTCTTAAATTCTACCTCTAGCCCTGCTAGAATCAGATAGCTGCATTAAAAGAACCTAAAATGGCTAGGATCGAATTCAAATTGAGAATATCTTCATTCAAATCACACGATATTTTTAGATCTTTCAGGGAAAAAGAATATATAAATGCAAGATATGAGTAAGCATTACTAATTAGGATCATTATTACTTCAGATTAAAATCTAGAATGAGAAAAAAAAGTTCATTAAAGGAACAAGTCTATATGATCAGATAAATGAAGAGTAATATGCATAAATGTCTTTCACATTTAGCACAAGAATCTGGTTTCTGAATTGTTTTAGTTGCTCAATTCAAAGCAGAAAAGTGTTACCTAGTCCTTTCCCAAAATATCAACATAGATCTGAATCTGAGCTTAAAGGTTATTCTTGGAGGTTCAAATAGATTAATATTTATTATTATATCATTCTCCTTTTCTCTTTAAAAAGGAATTCTAGTACTCAGATAGCATTGGCTAAGCAAGGTATTAGTTGCATGTGTGCATGTTATCATTAAATGAGATCTCTAAAAGGCCTGTGTACTGGTGTTCGAAAATTAGAACTTTTTGTTATTATTGCAATAGCTCAAAAGTCGAAAGAAGAAGCCATCATTTTGACATTAGATGAAAATAATTTTGGCAAAAATCACATGAAAATGAATATTAAATATGAATAAATGAAATATGATCAACAGTTACTCAGCGCAGAAAATAAAAAATAGCTTTTGTAGGAGCACATTAGAAAGATAAACCAGCCAGTTAAATTTTGAATAAATCACTTTTTTTCCTCTTGTGACATACAGCTATGGAAATTGATAACTTCAGAACTCCAGGTCCCCTTGAAAAATATCTTTTTTCAGAGGTGGCCTGTGCCTTAAATCAGATACTCTATGAAGGCTACTTACTTTTTTTTTTAATGTATTTCCTCCCCTGGATGAGCTTAATAAGATTCCATCCAAACGCCAGTTTCAAATTCTGATGTGAGCAGATGGCAAAAACCAATGACCACAGCAATTACAGGATAGTGCACAAAAAACAGAACCAAAAAGACGACAAAGGAAGTCTGGACATTTTTTTATTATCTCTTATTTAAGCAGGCCACCTTTCTGGCAAAAGGGAAGGATTATCTCAAGGTTATTTATTCATTTACCAGCAATCAACTAGGTTCAGACGGTTGAAATCCCTGGTATCCAGAGAGTCAGTAAGAGACTTCATGCATATGTTCTACTTTATGTTGCTCATCTGCAAAACAATGAGGCTTGTAATGATGTGAAAGGTTTAATGGACTCTCTCCTGGTTTGTCCTCTATCTAAGCTGATTGTTATTTATGTAGTGTAATCTTCTTAAGACTGTAGTTCCCGCAGGGAGATGAGCAGGCAAAGACTGGACTGTGGATGGCAGCTCATGTCAGGGATCAAGGATCATCCAGTTAATAGTTTTACATTTAGAATTCCCTAAAAGTCTAATTCTAATTCTAGTTCTCTAGCAGCTTGTTAACACCGAGAGTCAGTTTTGTATTTTGCACAAAATCAAATTCCTTTAAGTGTCACCATTGGAAAATTACTTAAATACAGATCAAAATGTATTATCAGTCAGTTAATTAATATCTATAATTATTATTTAGACTCAAGGAGGCTCAGGCAATGATGAAGGTATTTATCACATTAGCAGGCTGTTATTCGATAAAGAAAAAAAAGAGAGAAAAAATAATCAACAAAGACAGTGTCCATATTTGGCAAAGCTATTCAGGAGAGATGATATTTTGATGCACTGACTAAGATACAACTTTCTCTAAAACCTGAGGCTTACCTGAATATTTGCTTTCAAATTAGTAGGAAATAAGAGTTCAAATCCCATAGGCATCTTTGAAACTCTGAACTTGAATATTTAACATTAATCATTGGAGACATTCATATTTTGTCTTCAGTCTTTATATTCTTTAAAAAATTACAAAAGAAATAAAAATTAAAAAAAAAAAATCATCCCTATAGTCTTTTCTTTGCATCTTAAATTGTCTGTGAAAAGAAACAATTAGCTAGTGTATGCCTCCAGTAGATATTATGAAATAATTTTAAAAGTATCAGAAAGATGTTTTTTCACATACCATTGGCTGTGTCACACTTACTTCTAAACTTACCTGTAGTCTCAAAATTAAAGGCCAAGTTAGTGCCATCAAATAAAATCATGAAGCTGTGATATTTCCCTTGGGAAATTTGTCACTTCATAGAGAATTGTTTTAGATCAGGATAGAGAAAACAAAACTGTTATAAGGAAAGAACAGCTTACCAAAAGATAGATTCTGAACAAGATTAATATGATTCATTGATTCACAGAGTGAAAGGCCAGAGGGGAGAACTTCTTCACCTACTTTGACCCTCTCCAAAACATGGGACAGTTCATTTCATCTACTCTACCTTGTATGGAACCCAGTAACTTGTGTATGACTGTGGCAAAACTTGTGCTTCGTTAAAGCCCATCATGAAGAATTCATGAAACTTTGAAATCAAAATATCAAGAGAAGGGGAATCCAATACATTTCTTTCAAGCACTTTCATGCATTTTCAATCTTTTTTTTTGGTAATAAGTAGTTATCTTTATGAGAGTAAACATGTAATTTCTCTTTTGAATGTGTCAAATAGTTTCTCTTACGCCCTTTGCTCCTATTATTTTATCAAAACATCATTATCATAGGTTTTAGAGTGAGTACATTGGAAAGGCAACAGGTGGTCATCTAATGTAAACCTCAACTCACAGAATGGGCAAAATCAATCTCAAATCTTTTTTTTTTTTTTTCTGAAGAAGGAAAAGCGTTGTTTAATGTCATTTCCTCTCCTCTCTTTGAAGAGGGGTCAGGAGGAGTATGTTGAATTAATTTCATTCCATCATCATTTAAAAAAAAAAAGGTGGCAAAACTGAAAAAAGTCCTGTAGTACAGGTCTTGTCAATGCTATATATCTAGCAGTTTACAAAATATCATTACTCCTTTTTTTGCCACATCTCCACTCAAAAAGCTTAAATGCATTTAATTTTTTATTGTGCTTAAAAAAAAAATGTTTTCAGAACACTGGTTTCCAATATGTGCTTGCTTTCTTATCAGTTAGGTTTTTTTCACATGTACAATTTTCCATTTGTGATGTACAGTCCTTTTCCTGCAATGGTATTTGTCTTACGAAAACTTCCATAAGAGCCTAGATAATTGGGTTTGTTTGCATGATCCAAATACTTTAGAACTATCCTTTTGCCATTGTTGTGGCATTTGTGCAGCTACAGATTTCATTCAAATGAAAACTAATCCAGATTTTCATGTACATATATTTTTATTTCTCTTCTGCCCTTTCTGCAGAATCTCCCTCAAATACAACTTGATTTTCCTTTTTTTAATCTACACTAGACTGTGGGACAAAACAGTCTATAAACACTATTTCACATTTCACCATTTGGCAGATCATTTGTATATTTATCTCTGCTCTAAAGATTTGACCCCTCCTGCCTGATTAATACCTTGTATCCCCAGCTACTGGCCTGACTTTTTAAAACAGATGCTGAAGGTGCCAAAAATTAAGGTGGGGTTTGGATTTTTTTTAGTTGTTTATTTTGTTGGGTTTTGTTCTTTTCCCCAGTTCTTTACTTTTCTTCTTTTCAAATTTTGTCTCAACATCATCACCCTGTCCCTCATCTCTCAAAGCCCTAATCATGTGAGACTGAAAACTGATTGATGTAACTGACTCCTTCATCTTTTTGTATTGTCAGATTCTAGGTACAGAAAACTTTTGATGCAACTACTTTCAAGGTATATCTTTTCACATACAGCTACAATAATAAAGCTTTCATTCAGGTTCTCACCATATTCAAAGTGCTTCAGCAAAATATTCTTTTCATAGCTCATTCCTATGATAATGGCAGTCCTTTATATGCATCTTTCTATTCATTCTGCTTCTTTCGCATGAAATAGAGATTACTTATTTTTACATCCAAGGTTCTTTAGATTGAGCATCTGTTCAGTCTTTCCTGTTTACTACTGAAATGTCAGATCCCATCTCTTCTTGGCAGTCCTACATATTCTGGGAAATGCATTTTTACACTGTTCTGTTATAATACTTGCTGCTTAGATCTTCCAAAACATCACTTGACTGTGCTTCTGCAGTTTTATCCTCACTAATTCCTTTTTCTGCCTATATAAAGTCTTCTCTGCGAACCCTCTTTCTTGCACACTTACCATAATTATCTCACTTTTTATCCAGTACACTCCCCTCCTCTTCTCTCCCAGCTTACAGGTCCTTATGTTTTGTGGGTTTTTTACTAGCAGTTAAACAGTTGATTTACTCAAACAGGGACTCTTGGTTCATGTGTTTATACAATTCGTTGCATAAATGGGACTTGGCCCACTGAGTGACTCATCCATAACACAAATCAAAGATTAATCTGAAGGTCAGAAGTCTCATTAGAAGCCATGAAATATTTTATGTTTTGTGTTTATTTATTTGTTTGCTTGGTGGGTTTGTTTTTTTCAGAGAAACAGGAAATGGTTCCAGAATTTGCATTCCGTAGAATTAAGAGATCTATATGTGTGGAAAACCTATATGAGAAGGTGGGTGCTCAAGAAAATAAAAGGGAATAAATACATTATATGCTGGGGTTTTCTAGATGAGCAGAGATTAAAACTTATTAAATGCAAGTTCATTTTCTAATAAAAATCTACTGGAGGAAAATGTCAAAATATTTCATACTCTAATTTTTTCTCCTTTTTATTCTACTTGATGTTTTCTAAAAAAGGTGTGAAGAAAAATGGAAGTATCACTAGGGAAAATGCAAAGAAAAGAAACTGAAATACCATCAGAATTTTTCTCCCCCTTAGTTTTCTTTTTGTTGTTGTTGCTGTTGTTGCAAAACAGAATATTAGGGAACAAAGTTTCCTCCAAAATTAACATAAACAGCACTTTTCTCCTTTCTGATTCAAACCCTTCAAACTGAAAATACCGGCCTGCCTCATGCATTTGTGTTTGTACTCATGATTTGAAAGCTCCTAATCTCGTTACTGTTGTTTCATGTAATTGTAAAATCTTGTAGTAACACTCTTCTCCATTCTATTTTTAGCTGTGTACATAGTGCAATTAGTTATATAGTCTATACCATTGTTGTTTGTCGTTACAATTAGCAGTGTGTCACACCTTTGTTTCACAATGTTTCGAATGTACCAAAACACTTTTAAAATCATTTAACATTTTCAATAGGAAAACCACAACAACTCTTTATTTCCCGTTGCCAAGATCATTAACAACTAAAGTGTTGAACTCATTTTCTATCTGAAACTACATATGTTGAACATAAAAAAGTAAAAGATTTTTCCTTACTGGTTTTTGAAAAGACTAGCAGTGAATCCTTGAACTGGGAAAGTAATCGAGGAGATAATTTCCAGTAAAGAAACAGAGAGATGTCCATATCAATGTAGGAGATACCATGAGGCTCTTAAAATATTATACACAACTCTATTTGTCCATTCTAGAGTGAAGCACATTCAAACTGAAATCAGATTTAAGTCAGTTTGGAAAAGAACTATTTATTATGACTAGAGGAAAGATACCTTTTTAGAAGGGACTGTAAACATACGGTTTTCTTAAACTAGCAAAACCAAGACTAGGAAGGAATATGACTTCAGTCAATAAACACATCAGGATAAAAGCAGTCAGAGAAAGGTGAAGAGATATTTGAGCTGAAAGCTTATATGTACATAACAGCAAACAGGTATAAAGTGTTCGTGCATAATTTTTGCTTGAAAATTAGGAAGCATTTCCTAATCTCAGAAGAATTTTAAGACCTTGAAGGCTGACTGGAGAGAAGTGGAGCAAATCTCAGAAGTTCTAAGGTGGAGCTAATAAAAAGAACTTTTATTTGCTCATGGTAAGGATATTTAACCAACACAGCCCTGGAAGTCCCCACAACCTATATGTTCAGTCCATCCTCCATGTTAGGAGTGCCATATTCACATCCCAAAACAATGTCATGTCATAACGTATCATGGCTTTTATTGGAAGGGACCTTACAGAACATCTGATTCGAACCACCTTGTCATGGGCAGGGGCAGCTTTCACTAGACTAGATTGCTCAGAGTCCCATTCAACCTAGTCTTCAACATTTCCAGGGATAGGTCATCCACAACTTCTCTAGGCAATCTGTTCCTTGTGCCTCACCACCCCCACAGTAAATTGTTCCAGTTAACTTAGGGTCTTCTGTAAGTCCACAGGGTACCTAACCAATAGTATATTCACATGCAAACAATTTTTAGGGGAGCTGAAACTGAATGTGTGGTTTTTTGCACACACTAATGAAAATGGATCAGGAGACTCCTGTGGACAAGAAACCAACTCCAGAATGCAGAAGAACTACCAGCTGCAGAGCTTACTTTTTGTCTGATTGATCTATCAACTTTTCTGTCAATTCTTAATGTAATTTTATATACATATAATAGCAAGTTTCTAATAGTATTTACCTTTTTACAATTCCTAAATAAAATTGTATATATGTATATTTACATACATATTTGTATATATTTATTTATATACATATAAAAGTAGACCTATAGATACGTATAGACATATAGACCTATAGACATATGTATATATAGGTATAAATATACATAGCCACAGCCATAAACTACTGTATAATACCTCTAATGGGTTGATAAATAACAAGATGTTTACTGGAAGGCTGTAAATGGCTTTGAACACTTTCAGTGAAACACTTCAACATTTCTCTAACATAATGTTTTGAAAGAGCCTGGGGTCAATACAAATGTAATATATGTAGGCTGAAAGAAAATTTGACAGAAAATTTGTTCAAAGAGCACAGTAAGGTGGCATGTAAAAACAATAATGGGCCATTATGCTGTCTTATTAGAGAAATTAAAGCATTGAACATGCTGCCTGATTCATATTGTCTGGCTTTTCTACTGGACAACTTGAAGCCTGTGTTTTCAACTCAAGTAGTGATTTTGGAAGTATAATTTCCTTCTTCAACTCTAAATATTTAATGATATCAGATATGACAAAATTGTTTGGGAAGTTCAAAAGGCAGAGAGGCGTTGACACCCACAAATACTGTTTGGTTAGGCAAACATTAACTTTTGTATGCAAACAAGCTAAATGGATCTGCAGATTCAAACAGTGGTTATTCATCTTCTGCACATGTACGGAAAGATTTGTCTTTTTAGAATAATCTATATAGTACACAACTTTTCTAATAAGAAATGGACCTGCAGCATTGAATTCAGTTTGAAGGATACATCTACCTGAAAGTCGTACAGCAGATCGCAAGTAAATTTTCACAGTAGCCTTTCCTCAAGACAGTAAAAATTTTCTCCAGTGATGCAACTTATGTTATTACATCAACTAAAATGTACTTTAGCAACAAAAGTTCCTGATACATTAGTATGGTTACTTTTTCTATTACAAAAAGACTTAAAAAAATGCTTCCGTGGAGACATGATTACATTTAAAAGCATTTCTCAGTCTTCCTATACATTATGTCTCTCATTCATTGTAGTGTAAATATTTGTGATTGCAATCCAAAGTATTTACTTAAAAATAAAATAAAATTTAAAAAAAGCACCCCCAGGGAACAGCAATACACTGCATTCAAATTTGTTAAAGGGTCAGAGTCTCTCTCATCGCACAGGCATTAAAGGACATCTGTCTGAATTTATCTGATTGGAAGTAGCTGGTATAAAAATTCCATTCATTTTATAGAAGAAAGCAAATATGACTTTCCAAGATGTGTTTGGAAACATTAAACAAATTAGTTAGCTTAGATTTCTTACTTGGGATAAATATAAAGCGTACTACAAAAGTTAAGTATATGACTCATTCATTAAACACTTTATTTCTAGGCCTTGCACAACATGTATTGTGTTAGCATCTAGAAGACCTGAGAAATGCTGGAAAGATTTACTGTGCATTCTACTTCTGTAGTTACAGATTTACCACCTCCTTTTTGCTGATGCAGGTTTGAAGACCTGAGTTAATGAGCCAGTTATCCAAGACTGAGAACTTGAATGCAAGCCACTTCAATCAAGCATAGCTGAAATAACAACCTACTTGCCTGTTTCCTTTTCAGCAGTCCTTTATAGCTAAATGTGTAGACATGAAAGAACTAAACTGTTAGAAGACTAGGTAGAACAATGGAAATTGTAGCAAAAGTGTGTTTATAAGGGCAGATAGAAATAACCTTATCCTTCTCTGTGCTGTGACATTTGGTCTGATTCCTTCCTCAAGTTCTCTAAATATGTTATTCTTTATTAATCTCTCATTTTATTTTGTTTTTTTATTCCCCTTGCTCTTGTCTAACTTAAATCTTTCTTTCTTATGTATATATGTTGAGAGAGACGGAGAGGGAGAGAGAGACATATATGTATATATATGATTGTTGTTTTCCTCATTGAGACAAATTGTCCTGGTTCGAGACAGGACAGGGTTAATCTGATTTTTACTGTAGCCAGGAGGGGTTATGGCTAGGACCTGTAGGTTATTCTATATCACCTCATCACTTCATGTCAGCTTCCAGAGACTGAGGAAGGGGACCCTTCTGGTCAAGTAAGCATGGTGGAGGGAGCGGTCAAGTAGTGACGATTGCCTCAGTTATTGACATTTTAACTGCTATAGTTCGTTTTCTTATTCCATTGCTGCTTCCAGTAAATTGTTCTCATCTCAACCTATGATCTTTACCCCTTTGTGCTTCCAATTCTCCTCTTCACCCTGACAAAGGCAGAAGGGGAAAGGAAGAGAAGGGGGGCTGATCAAGTGGCTCTTGGTTTGGAGTGTTGGAATGGGAATAGTAAATTGGGGAATACCATTTCTAAACCATGATATAAGTAAAACAGGCTTTTTGTTTCTTCATGCTTTATTACTTCCATTTTGAGTCTTCTCTTTTTTTTACTGCTAAAATCTCAATACCTCCGAAACTTTTCTGTTATCATTTTTGTTCATACATGGCTGTCTAGCTGCACTGAATCACCAAATTTATGTCAGTTTTGATGGCGTTGGTTGTTTTAAAGGATTTTGTTTGGGTTTTTTGTTGTTTTGGTTTGAGGTTTTTTTTGTTCTTTTTAGAAACAAGTCAAAATAATGTTAAATAGGAAAAGGAACTTCTGTGTCTAGAAGTGGCACAAAATCTGGTTATTTTCTTTTTTGCTACTCTTTAAAGTTCCTCCTTGATCAGGGACATATTTTGATTTTAAGGAAAAAGTTCATGGAGTATAGGCAATGGACCACTACTACCCCTGGGGCTTGGTGCAATTGTCTGTGAAAAACAAGCCTCTATTCTATAATCTGTCCCTGAACCAAAAAATGAGCTTAAAGTGGCTGGACTTCAGTATTTATGCCACTGTATGCTTGCACACAGTGTATGCAATTGTAACTGCCACTAAATATACATCATAGGTGAGTCCTCTCCTGGAGCCTTCCATTGAGGTGTCAGACCACTAACACAGAAAACAAACAAAAAAATATTTAATTTAATTTTAATTTTTAATTTGCAGAGCCTAAAATATTTCTCCTGATTTCTACTGTTTAGTTCAAAATTATATGAAACTTTATTTTTGATATAATAAGATTTGATATCATAAAGAATTGCTGACTCACAATGTGAAAGTCTGTAGACAGACAAAACTTGGCAGCCTTCATCACAAGCTAAGGAAAATAGTTACAGCAAAGTAATTGTACTGGTTTCTCTGTGGCCAGGTTTTGGTAGCAGAGAGGGGGCTGAGGGGGAGGCTTCTTCGAGAAGCTGCTGAAAGTTTCTCCCATGTCCAGCAGAGCCAATGCCAGCCGGACCCAGGCTGGGCCCACTGCTGACCAAGGCCAGGCCAATCAGCACTTGAACGAACTCCCCTGTCATAACATATTTAAGAAGGAAGGAAAAAAAATTAGTGGAGTTGAAGATGGCTGCTGGAGAGGAGCAGAGTGAGAACACGTGAACAACAACGCAGACACCAAGGTCAGTGCAGAAGGAGGGGGAGGAGATGCTCCTGGCGCCGGAGCTGAGATCCAGCTGCAGCCCATGGTGAAGACCATGGTGGTGTCCCTCTCCAGCCCATGAAGTACCACAGGAGTGCAGAGATCCCCTTGCAAGCCGTGGAAGAGCCCACATTGGAGCAGAATTCTCCTGCTAGGACCCGTGGGGCCCACGCTGGAGCAGCGGCACCTGAAGGACTGCATCCTGTGGCCATGTGGCAGCAGTGTCTGAAGAGATACGGCCCATGGGATGGACTCTCACTGGAGCAGTTCATGAGAGGGACTGTCTCCTGTGAGAGAGACCCACACTGGAGCATTTTGTGAAGAGCTGTCTCCCATGAGAGTGACCCCACGGGATAGCAATTGGAAGGACTCTTCTTCCTAAGCACAGGCTGGAAACAGCAGCTGACCGTAACACCCACCACCACCTACCTTGCCAGTTTCCCTGGGCCTCTGGGAGAGAGGAGGTTGGATGTAAAGGGGGAGGGGGTGGGGGAAAGGTGTCTTTTATTGTTTCTTGCTCTTTAGCTCTGATCTTGTTAGTAATAAATTTAACTATTATCCCCACATGGACTCTGTTTTGCCTGTGATGGTGATTAGCAAGGAATCCTTTATGATCCTTATCTCAACCTGTGAAGCCTTTTGTTATATTTTCTCTCCTTTATTGTTTAGCAGAGGGGAGTGAGAGAGTGGCCAGCCCGGATTAAACTACTGTAGTAACACAGCAAAATATTCAAGGTGCAGTTGTAAAGAGGTATTGGCTATCACGAACTCCATAAGTGCTTTGAAATAGCAAAGAAATAGAATAAAACTTTTGCTAAATTTGAAGATACTGTAGGAATTTCTATGAGGAGACTCCTGAGAAAAACAACTGATGGGAGTATTACACTTGACTGTCCCAGATGGATAGGAAATTTCTGTCTTCAAAATTTTGTGTTTTGGCTCACTGAGAAAGCTGTGGTTTTGCCTTTTGCCACATCCTTTCATTTCTGCTGGTTTGCTCTGCTTCCATCTCTCCTGGTCTTCTGAATTTTACTTTGAGAGGAATGTGAGGATTTACTACAGTAGGATAGCATAAGGAAATTACCTGAATGTCATAACATCACTCCTGCTCTTTGTTAGAGGAATGAAGGGAGATAAAGAAAGACTGGATCAGGCTCAGGTGAGGTGGAGTCAGTGTTGTCCCATTTATCTCTTCCTTGCAATTGAAGGAAGACAGGAGCAGTTTAGTAATATGATCAAATGACTGAATAGGAATTTGAAATGCTGCTTCTTGGATAAAAGTTAGCAGAATCAATTAATCAGAAATGCCTTTTATTAGAACATGAAAATGCCTTAAAGGTCTCTCAGCCCTGACACATGGTGGAAGAGTGATTGCCTCAGACTGAGTAGACTTTTCTTGAAAGATGTACTGTTTGTGTTAAATATATATATAATCCCATTATCTGAGTAAATGCGTTGAGGTATAACTTCACCTTGGTTCAACAGCTACTGTCAGACTTCTCAAAAATCCCATTGAGGAGGACAAGAAAATTTACAAATGCATAATAGCTATATTTACTAGTTGATATTTTCTTCCTACTTAGGGGCATTTGCCTCTACAAAGCAAAAATAATCTAGATTTTGGGAAAATCTTCACTTTTTTTCACAGACCTTCACATTCAACTAGTTCTGGAGGTAGTTCATAAAAATGAGATTTTGCTACTACAGTAGAAAAAAAATCAGACAACCTGGACACCTGCCTTTTAGAGGAGAATTACTTTTCAGCACACCTCAGTTTTTGGGACAGCCAGTGGCAGACTAAATTCTGAGATGTGCAACATTCACTAAAAGGCCTGAGACATGAACATTCACAAATTGACTCAGATTTAGCAAATTCCTTTGGATCACATAGCAATCAATTTTTCACTATCGACAGGGCTGATGATCTCTCAGTAATATTAGAAAGATGATTTTAGTAAAATTAAAATGATGGAAAGCCACTTTCAACTTGCACATTTTGAAGAATGTGGAAATTCAGGAGTATGCTTTCAGTGTAAACACAGTACTAAGTCATTATATTCTTGCCAACTACACTTAATGATTTTGGGTACAGTTTTCAACATATTGTTGTTCAACTTTGATTCAAAACAACACTTTGCTTTATTTAGCACCTTTTGATTTCCAAGGAAAATTTGCTAAGGCCTCTCTCCTAAAGTTCTCCTAAAGTTCCTAGTGTTTTTCCTCATTGTGAACTCCACAAGAAACTTGCATTTCTTTTCTTTGTTTCAGATGCCCAGCCATCACTACTCAGGATATAAAACATCTTGTTTACCTGTAGTCAGATCATTGGGACTGTTGTCGTGCTATTTCAAAAGTGTGCTGCAGCTAGCTACAGGTACCAAATGAAATCATGGAAAGGTAGAGGTTCTTGATTGAATTTATTTATGTTTGAATCTGTCAGGGATAAAAGAGCCAACAAATAATAAAATAGATGCAAGTCTCTGTAAGTCAGCAGCCACCTGCTACCTCTGGGCTATTAGAGGGGCCCTCAGCATGAGAACATAAATTCATGCTGGCAGGCCAATCACAGCTCAAAAAAACCTTTACATCAGCTCACCTCATCAACCTACTCAGCAGAGTGACAGCAATTTTGAAGTTTCATTTTTCGTGATATTAGTTGTGAATTGTTTCATCACATTATTTTTACTCTTACCCTCTTGTGGATTTTTAAATGCTGATAGTGTTGATGGCTTTGAAATGCAGACTATCTAGTTACTCTTTTGAGAAATGGATGTTTGGTTCTATTCCTTTTTTTTTTTTTATTTCCCCAAATATGCTGAAGTTCTTGTTTCATTTCTCTCCCTTCTATACATCTAAATAACGTAAATTGCAGGGAACTGTAAAAGTCAAAGTACTCATCCAAGGCCTCATAATTATCGATAATCAGCTATTCTTCAACACCAGCACAATTTCACATGCTATTCACTACTTTCACTCCCATTTACAGAATGAGTCAAATTCTGTTCTGCTTTGTATCACCTGCAACTGAATACATTAACCCTAAACATTTACAATGATACCTGATTTAATAAGGTTCTGTAAAAAACCAGCAAAATGTATTGTTAGCAAATAGAGTGAATTTCACATTTAGGGGTGAAATTAAAGAAATTAAATCAATGCAATAATCTGAAGCAACCATGGCACTCTTTTTTTTTTTTCCTTTTTTTTTAATGATGAAATCTTGTCCATACTATAGACAGTAAAAGTGTTGCCATTAATTTCCACAGGTCTAGGTTTCCACTCTCTGGGTCTGAATCTGAATACTAAAGGAGGACCATATGGCTTTTATGGTTTGGGTTTTTTTGTTGTTTTTTTTTAATTTTATTTTCTTATATTGTTGGCTTTGAGAATACAGTATAAAACATCCTGCCTGCACCTGAATCTCCAGAACTGATACTAGAGAAGATGGAGAAGGGAGAAAAGAGAACAAACCTGTAAGTTATTTCATTTACCTTTTCTGTTTGCAATCACTGTATATTTTGCTCATTAAAAACTATCTTAAAGGCTTCTGCGCGGTGTCATTTCTGTTGTAGAAAGTCTGTATTACTAATCTCAACCAGTTATGGAAGAGAATTCAGTTTGAAACCAATGAAGGTAACTGATGAGGTTCCCCTGGTACTACACTAAAACTTGGATTTAGTACAAGGCCTTAGTAATCATACATAAGCAAATTTCAGCATATCTGAGTCGTCAGTGGCCTGATTTTTCTCACCCCTGATAATCACACAGTATATCTGTGAGAGGCTTGAAAATATCCAGGAAAGCTGGCTCCATTTTGAATCCTGGGGAATAACAAATAAATGAAAAAAATGACTTGTGGGTTCAGATGTGGAGCCAAACACGATACATGGATACAACATGAGCATGTGGAGATATCCTAGTTTTTCTTCTGCACTTTCTGTTCTCTTAAAATTCTATGAGCACTGAACGTGACCATTTTCTTTTACAGCTCCTGCAACTTTCCATGAGAAAATTCTTTTATTTTTCCATTATTTCTATTTTTTCCATATTCTCTTTGAAACCATTTAGCAACCCATTAAGATGTTTTCTAATATCTATCTTGCGACAGTATTGTTTAACTATGAAACCTAGTAAATAAATAAACATGAGAAAGTCTTCTTAAAGTTGCATTATAAAATAAGTCTTTTCACTCCTAGTATACATTTGCCTGTGGCCTTACTTACAGCACATAAGCACAGTTCAAGCCATTTGAAGGTGAATAAACCTTTCTGTTTAAGTAACCTGCTGCATAGAAACTTCTGCATATAAGTCTAACACAGTCCAGTAATAGCACAGTTCAAATTCTGTACAAAAATGGATTCTTGTAAGCAACAGCTGCCAGCTAAAATTCCTTCCAATTTTCCCTTGAAATAAATTTTCCTTTTTGTTCTGCCTACATTATTCACAACCCGGTATCACACGGAACCAGAACAAGATTCATTAAGTTTTTAAAACACCTTCTTATTTATGTGGTACAGTGGGTATTTTTGTAGCTAGATTAAAAATTCAAACTAAGAAAATTGTTTACATGTGATTGATGAGACATTAGCACATAGACTACTGTTAGTACCAGAGTACTACTATAGGCTTGAAGCTGTGATCAGGAAGGTTTGGGTTGGATATTAGGAAAAGGTTTTTCATCCAAAGGGTGTTTGGGCTCTGGAACTGGCTCCCCAGGTAAATGGTCACAGTATCAAGCCTGCCAGAGTTCAAGAAACGTTTGGACAATGCTCTCAGACACATGGCATGATTCCTGGATCCCTGCACTCCCTGTGCAGGGCCAGGAGTTGAATTTCAATGATCCTTGTGGGTCCTATCCAACTCAGGATATTCTATGATTCTATGATTTTAGGATAATATGATTCTATAAAGTGGCATATTTTTCAGACATTCTCTAGGGCTTCTAG
>VXBA01001976.1:344-47572 GCA_013399895.1 Serilophus lunatus | reverse complement strand
AGTAGGCTCATGTAAGTAATGCTTTTTTTAATTATTATTTTTTTTATTTCTCATCTTGAAGAATGGAATAACACTGTTATTTAACAGCTCAAATATTTTTTTTGTTGGAACTCAGATGGGGCATCTAAAAATAGCTATAAGTGCCTCTCCTTGAACAGGAGAAATAGTTATTTCTTTTGTAATTGGAAACCAGTAGTCTAAGTCCAAGAAGAGATAGGTAACCCATAGGGGCACCTAATTAGCTTCATATGATATCCTTAAAGTGCACTGGCTGGAATGGTATGCATGCCCTTTGAGCACTGCACTGGAACATTTGTATTGGTTCGTTTGAGTTCAAGCACTTTACTGGAAGTAAGGGAAGTATTTAATGACCTTTGCCTCATTTGGAGACCTAGCAATGGTTCATAAGAATTGCGGCTACTAGAGTTATAAACTAATGGACATTCTGTCTTCATACAATTGATAATGTCAATGCTTTGGGAGGAAAGGGCCTTTAGTTCAATTTCCAGGATTCTTACACAGGAGTTGCCAGTAGATTCCTTAGGCTGTGTGACACTTTTGATAAATATTCATGAACATTCAAAACAGAACAAAGTGGTTTACAGCTATAAAGATTGTTTTCAAGCCTTTGAAAGCAGGCAACTCATGTCAATCAAAAATCCTTGGGAAAATGACATCCTTGAAAATTCAGATTCATGAAATGTAATAGAGATATGAGATATATATTGAGAAACTGTTAAGTAACAGACTATTTCTGGAATGCAGAGAAAATGAAAACTGTTACATACTGCTTGTAGCACCAGTACAGATCAGTTTTTTTAATGGAAGACAGAGGAATTTAGATTAAAAACAAACAAAAAAAAAATCAACAAGAAACCCTAAACAAATAATACAATCTATTACTTTGTCTATTATAATTTACTTTCACAAAGAGTGTACAGTTCCTCTAGCCCAGTAGCCAATATCTGGCAAGATGGAAGATACTTATTGCATTTAGTTTTTGGAACAGCTATTTTAGCCAAAAATGAAAGCGTTGTTGCTGCTGTAATTAAGGCATATCATACCCACATCATTGACAACACAGGAAGGTGGGAGCATTCAGTTCATGACTATGAAATGGTATATCAGTCATATTTGAAAAATTTAACAGGGAGTTTTATTCATGGAATGAAAGACTATGCACATATATGTTTCCATATTGCACAATATGTATTTATATGTACACATTTATTTAAAACAGAGAACAGAATTTAATTCTATAATACCTGTGAAGAATTGTTCTCATGTGAAATAAAACGTACTTTAATTTCAGCATTTAAAATAAATCCTGATTTTTAACTCATAGTATGCATATATCGGCTACTGGTAGAGTGATGTAGAGTGAGTCAATTAAACAAACACACAAGTGAACAGCACATTACTTACAGAGCTATAAGAAATTTTGTGAGGTTTTTCATAGATATGAGTTTAGAATTAAAAAAGGAAGAAATATCAGTTACAAAAATACTGGTTTGCTTTACTCATGTGATGCTGACTAAACAGGGTTAATATTAGACCTGATTTAAGCAAATTCCCACAGCAAATAGGAAATGGTTGGCATATAGTCCTATCCATGCAAATCTTCCTCTCCTAGCTGATTTTCGCAGAATTTCAAAATATGCTATGTTTTGAGAATTAAATTACAATCACCACACAGTAGTTAAGCTCAATGGAAAAGCAAAGTTGAACAAAGAAAAATCAAGTTTTCTTCTGGAGCTTTGCCCCACAGCCAAGATCAGTTTGAGCCAAAATATGAAAGTTTCTATGATTAGGCCCCAAAGCACAAAAATACCAATTAATTATGATGATTAAATATGTCTTCATTAGCAGCTTATAAATAAATCATACACAGCAGTGTGCAGCCGGTACTTCTGCTGTGCTGAAAAGAAAAAATCCTTCCGTGCACTTTACTAACTATCTAATTAATTTTGAATTTTGTTATAATTTGGCATTTGTACCATAGTATAGAATCTTGAATATTTTCATGTGTTTATATAAACTTATGCGTCTGTAGACCTATAAAGGTTTGCTAGGATGTATAAAATATCTAATTCTGCTGCATAAAGAAAAAATCTCCAGCAACAAGACCATATTTAAAAGTGTTTTGAAATTACTACAAGGATTCATTTGGTGTAAATATTTTCGTTAGCATGAAATGTTTATAACTGAATTACTTCATCCTGATTTACTCTCTTCTCCCTCTGATCTGTATAAATCATGTATCATCCATTTCTAGGTGGTGAAAGAGGAACATATGGCAAATTATGAAGCTGGTAGTTGAGTGTGGTCTACGTTAACAAGTAGTACAGCCAAACAGGAGTGATTCTGTGAAGTGAAACAGCCGATAATGAGGGGGAGTTACTTTGGCTTAGCTTTATTCTGATCAAGGGCGTGGGAACTCAATTAGAAGTTGGATAATATTACATGTGGTACCAGAGTACATCTTCTGACTTAAGTGCCCACAAGAGCAATCTAGTTCCTCAGTTCTGAGCCCCTTCCACAGTATGAATCAGGAGAGAAAGAAGTATTTAATTTATTTAGTAATGATCTGGATGAGGTAATTGAGTCCACTATTAGCAAATTTGCAGATGACGCCAAATTGGGTTGGAGTGTAAATCTGCAGAAGTGTAGAAAGACCCTGCAGAGGGTGGGCCAAGACCAGCAACATGAGGTTTAGCAGGCCAAGTGCCAGGTCCTGCACTTTGGCCACAACAGCCCCATGTAGCACTACAGGCTGGGGACAGAGTGACTGGAAAGTGGACCATCAGTAAAGGACCTGAGAGTCCTGGTCAACAGCCAGCTGAACGCGAGCCAGCCGTATGCCCAGGTGGCCAAGAAGTCCAATGATATCCTGGCCTCCATCAGGAAAAGTGCATCCAGCAGGACCAGGGAAGCGATTCTTCCCCCTGTATTTGGCACTGCTGAGGATGCACTTGAAGTGCTGTGTCCAGTTCTGGGCCTCTCAATTCAGGAAGGACATTGAGGTATTGAAGCAGTTCTAGAGAAGGTCAACAAAGTTGATGAAGAGTCTGGAGAACATATCCTATGAGGAGGCAACTAGTGATAAGACAAGAGGACACAGTCTTAAGCTTCCCCAGGGAGGGTTAGGGTAGGCATTAGAAACAAATTTTTCACAGAAAGGTTGATTAGACATTGGACATGGTGGTGTCAGGCCATAGACTGGACTAGATCTTAGAAGTTCTTTCCAGCCTAATTGATTCTGTGATTTTGTGATTCTATGATTCTGTGATTCTGTGAAGACCAGAAGGTAGATACAAGACCTTGAGGAAAAGGGAATAGAAGAAAGATCTCTTAAAAAAACCTGCACCTGCTTGAACATTAATGTAGATGAATTCTGTCAAAATGCTTGTGCTTAACTAATAGTTTGTGTGTCCCTGCAGCAATCCATTTATCTCCAACGTTTCAAACATGTCACTCACCATGATGCTTATCTGCCACTGGGTATTACAACATGTTTACAGGAAATCGTTCTTAGCTTGTACACTTTTCCAAAACGACCCTGAATTTAATCCATTATCTTCAATTAATTTAACTCTGTAAAACAAGGTTCTTTTGACTTTTGATTCAGATACTCTGTTTGCTTGAAAAAATGCCAGATAATCTGAAAGTAAACAATGTTTACTCTCTTCCTTCCCATTAGTAATTATTTCCTGGTAAGACAATGTATACTGCTAAATCACTAGTAATTCTTACTCTTTTCCACCATAACATTTTATGCTACAGAGGTGTCATTATTTTACCCTTGATCATGTTTTTCCTCACTAATTCTCCTTCTAGTCTTCTGTCTTACACTTTCTCACTTTTCTGCTTCCTTTATTTTCCTCCACAATGAACTTGACTTTCGCATATTGTAATATTGTAATCACCCTTTTCTAGTTTCTGAATAACAAATTATCTGTACTTTTTTTCCCTTCCAATTTCAATAACTTTTAACTCCTTTTGCTCAAAGCGGCAGGCTTTGAGAGTTATTTACATGCTTTGCTTTTCTAAGTTTTCAGTTTTAAAGACATTCATACTTTAAGACTAAATGTTTTGGATGTCCAATTACAAATTAAATGAAAGCACTTTTTTTTTTTTTTTTTTTAACATCTGAGGTAGATCTTTTAACATCTGAGTAAAGACAGACATGCAAGAAGGCCTTCTTTTCTAGTTATGGAAAAGTTCCCCACTATTCCCAGCCAAACACATGGAAAAGACTAGTCAGTGAAAACAATCAAATGATAATTGAAGAGCATTTATATCTAAAATAATGATCTCAAAACCTCACTTTCAACTGACTAGCTGAGAATATTTCAGCTTCAAGCTGACTGTCTGAGAATTGCCTAAACTGTGTAGATACACTAATAAGATGTTTTTTTCATTCAACTGTTTATTTTAAAAATCTTTGGATATTTTGCATCATGCTTAAGAACAAAATACAGTCCAGACTTGACAAGAGTCAGAAACTCTGTAAACGCTCCTACTTTATGTGAAAACTCAGTGCTGAATATAGGAAAAAAAATATTAATCTACTATTTTGTCATCTAAATCTAATTTCCACAAACAAACACAAAATTCAGATGATAACTACATAATCATTCTAAGTTTTTTTTCTTTTGGAAATGTGTTTTCAAAAATGAATGCCCTCACTCCAATTGGCTTCTCTTTTTAAAACCTATTGATTCAGCCCACTCCACCTACAGGAGTATATTTGGCTCTTTATCAGCACTCCTCTGCTAGAGGTCTGTCTTATACGTGTACTGCCCGCCTACTTAGGAATATGTTCTTCTACCTATCAACATATTCAATTATTTCTTCTCTTTAAAATTTATGAAAGATAAAAAAACAGACCATTTCATGTAAGTATCTAAAAAGTGCATAACTTTGTAATAATTTTAATCATTTTAACACTTTGATGGCTTTTATGCATTACATAGAACTTTTATACACACTGAGAAGTCTATTTTTAAAGGATGGTTCTATAATCTTAAGAGTGGCACAGTGTATTCTGTATTTCTTTGCCTTTTATCCAGTCAAGGATTTACTGTTGTGTGGCTTTACTACAGAAGAACTAAGTGCAGCATAATTCCACATTACCTAGATAATAATAAGCAATGTATCTATACATTAAAGATATTATCAGGCTACTATTTGAGACAGGTAGATAAATTTTGTCATTGATTTCAAATGAAAGATAATTATTTAAGAGCACTCAGAGCTACATCACTTAAAAAATTAAAATTACTGTCCTATAAGCAATTTTCATTTAATTTATTTTTAAAATATCCAAACTATTTTATTTTAAAGGAAATTTCTCTGTTTCATGAGACTAATCTGAGAATTGACAGCTCTTTACCTTAAAGTTTTCCCTAGACTTTCATAAAGGTATATGTCAATTGGAAAAATAAAAAAAAGAATAAAAATGAAAGCATGTAGCAAGTTCAGTGAGAACATTTTCTACTACAATAGGCCAATATCCTGGCCGGTGAAAAATGGCTAAGATCTATTAAAGTCAATTGAGATGTACCAAGATATACCAGAAGAAAATTTGGCACACTAAATAGAGTAATAGTTTCCCTGTGGATTCAGAGATCTGGGTTTATCTTTGTTTCTAGTCTATAAGTTATATGAAAAAAGGAGGAAAAAAATTACTCCAGCTAGGTTTCCTGCTGAACAGATATAGTATATCTCTATCCTCCGGTCTTTCCAATCAATTTTCATTAGGGCTTTCCTGACTGAACTTTTCCATTTCTGCAGTTACAATTCTGTTCTTGAGAGTACAATGCTATATCTTACCAGCACCATGCCACTAGAGATTGTGTAGGAGTCAAAATACACCACTAAGCATTTATAACACTTTAAGGCCATTTCTAACATATACAAACTTATTTCTCTAAACTGTTACTGATACCATTGAGAACAAATGGCACGACCCTGTTATCCAAGAGCACTTGCCTCAGCAGCTTGAGCTAGGGGAATATAACTATTATTATACAGTATTAGGAATTCTGTATCTCCTCCTGTAGGTTAAGTTCCAGAGGAAGGTATAGCTGCCATTCCTGCTTAAATCTCACATCCTAGCAGAAAATATCACATATTTTTTCAACTATACATATATATACGGATGCAGACATAGGTATAGACATGCATATTTGTGTGGTTAAAGACAAGAAGAGTGGCCTCAAAGATATGCCACAAAGCTTTCAGGCTTGCTTTAGGATACTTATAGCTTTTTCATTATTTAGGAAAGCAACTTTTTAAAGAATAGTTTAAAAACCATAAACCTGAAAGATATATACATATGAAGAGTGGCTGTTTTTATGGAGTTCAGTCAGTGCAGTCGACAGGGTTTTGTTGTGCTACACCAGAGAGAGAACGGGGAGTGACATTTCAAGGCCAGGCCTGTGATGTCATCCTTCATCCCAAGGCCTTGTATCTTTTCTGTTGCTAATGACATTTTCTGTTAACAGTTTTTAAATGGTATTTGACACAGGATTTCACTGGTTTTTTAGGAGAAAGAAGCTGAAATGAACAGTTGAGGGTGTCGTAGCTGCCATTGAAGTCTGAGCCTGCATCCTCGGGATAGGGCAGAATGAAACCAAACAAAGGAAAGAACAGTAATGTTAGAAAATAAAACTGCAGTTATTTGTGATGATCTGAGTTAAAAACTCACTGCTAGAGGAAAATGGGCCCAGCACCAGCCATAATCGTCTTTCCAAGGGTCAGAAAATGTTAAAGGCATTGTTTTTAGTTCTTTTCATTGGCCAGCATATGAAGGCTTTCTGTTTAAGGTAAAAAGCCTTGTCTTACTGCACAAAATGCATAAACTGCAGAATTTACTAACATTCCTTTATTTCAGAAAAATACGTACTCTAAACCATTATGCAGCAGCGGCTGCAAGTACCAAAGTATGTTATTGTTTTCTTGACTGACCTGCATGTCTCTAGTCAAAGCTTAGGATGGATAGCTAGTGAACATATCTTAAAAAAATCACTGGGTAGCCACTATAAATGACTAGGATGTGAAACAGTTATCTTTAGCCTGTTTTGTTTATTAACTCTGCTTATATTTCTTATTGTCCTAAAGCATCACAAATCATCTCTGGTTATGACTATATAATTCCCCATCGAGTTGTGTGAAGATTTTTACATGCAAAACAATAACAGCTAAATTTACTTCAATGATGGTGCCACAAAAAATGAGAAACATGTATTTTCACACAGTGTCGTGTCAGGACTGCTGAGCAAACCTGACAGATTAGTGCATAATAGGAGGGAAAAGCAAACTGTCAATTTCAAATTTAGTTTCTGTGGTGCTGAATCACTGTTAAGACCTTTATTATGTTTCAAAAAACCCTGACCGTTTTTTGCTAGTTTATTGATATTTACATACATTTATGTGGTTCCTTTCAGAATAGTCAACCTACTAAACAGAAGATAAACTTATAATGTTTAAATCACTGAAACAGAGAATGAAGGAAAATATAATATTTTGAGGGACTTGAAGAAGTTATGTAGTGCTTCTCCCTGTGTGGAAACAGGATGAAAGAAAAAAATGTTTAGTGATGGATGGTCCATAATCTCCATAACCAGTGTGCCAACGTAAGCAGTGAGATTTTAAAAGCAAAATCTATCAACAAATTCCTTGTAAACTTCAGATAAGATTGCTGGAAATCACCTGTACGCTTTTAAATGTTGCATCAGTCAGTTAGGTTTTAGTGTAGACCTAAATAACGTGACAAGTTACTATGCAACAAGATGTCTCTTTTCTTTCAATAAATCTGTTTCCTCTGGATTATCAGGTAGCTTCCTGATGTCAGAAATTAAACTCGGTTCTCATTTCACCCTCACATAAATTTTCAGTTTTCTTCAGCAAGCAAAAAGTCTGCCTTCTCTTTTCTGTCTCTGAAGGCAAAAGGATTGAAGAAGACTCTATACCTAGATTGCCGGATAATGTTGTGTGAGCTGGTGTTGGTAACTCAGACTATATTTTTTTATCTACTAAATAGAAGTAGTGGTACTTCTGCCTACTTGGTGAACATATTATGAAACTAAATTACTAATTTTTTTATACTATGATTCCAGTTGAAACAATATCTTGATTTTTGTCTCAAATTGTAAAGTTGCTCCTTTGGCTATAAACTGGCAATTTGAGGTGGGCAGAAATATTTCTGATGCTAATTGGATTGCATTTCATGCATTGTCTCCACATAGTCAAAAAAATAAGAGAAGATCCCATGCAGGCCATCATTATACTGGTTGCTGATACTTGCTGCTTTTGTTTAACTGTTTAGAATATTAAAGGACTAGGGAAATGGAATATGGCTCACTTTCTGCAGATTTTAGTTTTCAATAAACCCCTGTAGTACTTGTTCTGAGTGGATGAGTATCGCAAGACTTGACAAACAAAATCAACAGAAATGTAAAAATGCTCTCATAAATCTGAAGGACAAAAAACTCCAACAAAATCAAGACCAGTGAACTCTCAAAAATCAAAACCACGCAATGCGCAAACCCAAAAATACCCAAAGAAAAGAAAGAGGTTTTCCTGTGCATGCTGTGAAATGGTATCTTTCAAGTGACTCTTGAAATCCTGAAGAATTCAATTTTAACTTTTCTTTTAAAGGATATTCAATCAGTTTGCTAGCTAAAAAGAAAAAATACAAAACATGATGTAAGTACTTCCACATCAGATGCCAAAGTCAGAACCACTGGGACCCTGGAGCAAGATCTAGAAAGGAAGAAGGACATTTTCATTGGAGTGATCTGTCCTGTAGGCTACATAGTCAGGGTGTGCTTTTTGTCCTAGTACCCATGTGTAATGGGACCTTTTTTACATGAGGCTTGACCCCTCCCCGTGTGTAGGTATGACCTCCTGGACATGTTGAGTATGTATTTCAAAATGTTCAGGCACAGAAATGTCCCCAAGCTTGTTGGGCTGAGGTTCTGACAAGTCTGCCCAGAGTGTGGACCTGCAACAGTTTCTTGGATTTCACATCAGATAGATACTCACACAGTTCTCAGAACCATTGAAGATGGCTCCAAAGGGGGACTTTGGTACCCATGGCCTGCTTTGCCACAGACTTGGAATGCACCCTGCGACTGTGATTCACATTAGAAGGAAGTATTAACATTCACATCACTTTGATGAACTGTAGTTTAAATGAAACACTGTTTCATTTTTAATGTCTTGGCTGTTTCAGATTAGTCCACCAGGGCAGTTGCTTTGCAACTTTACTACTTCAGCTAAAATTTTGAATATTTGCCTCCCAAATTATCCTATTTTCCACGAAGTTTTGAAGTTAATCAATACATTATGTAACTCCAGCAGATACCAGTAGGAGACACTTTAAAATGACACTTTTGAAAGGACAGGACTCAATTAATCTTTAATGGAAATTAATCATTAATATAAGAATGAATGAGAACTGCCAATACGGTAGCGTAAAGGTGTTATATTGTCACAATGCAGTCCTTTACCAATTGAATGCATAAATATAGTGTATGAAGGAAACAAACATTTAAATTGTGAAATTTAAATCATGTGGAGTTAAGCCATAGCTTGCTGTTTTGCATAAGTTCACAATCACAAGCTCTGTCATTACAACATCATACGAAGCTATTTAACATGCAGGTCTATTTAGCAAGTAAAAATGGGCACACAAAGCCATAGAATTGCATTGCTTTATGAATACAGTATCATAGATCATTCTGTACAGTGTATTAACCCTTCTAATGAATTCCAGCATGCTGATCTCAGAAAGGCTGCAGGCGTGTGCTCTCCAGTGGGTCCAGTTGTCTGGCCAGAGAAACCAGTCCTGGCATGCTTGGCTGAGAGCTCATATAGCTTCTTGACAGAGTCATGGAATAGTCTTAGTTGGAGGGGACCTTTAAAGACTCATCTGGTTCAACCCCTCTGCCATTAGAAGAGACATCTTCAACTAGATCTGATTACTCAAAAGCTGGTCCAACATCCAATGTTTCCAGGTATTTGGGATTTTTTGGCAGATGGGTCATCTGCCACCCCTCAGGGCAACGTGCCTGTTCAAGTGTTTCATCACCATCTTTGGAAAAAATGCCTTCCTTCTATCTAATCTGAATCTCCTTTAGTTTAAAACCACTACGCCTTGTCCTATTGCAACAGGCCCTACTATAATATCTGTCTCTGATAGCTACCAAAGAGAGCTGGTAACTAGATAGGCAGGCAACGGCCTTGGCTTCCCGTTCCAAATTAGTGCTGTAATCCACTTATTATTTAAAATACTGTGATATCAAGCCTGACGGGGAGGGAAATACCCTTCTGCAGGGTTTTATGCTGCCTTGGATATCTTGAGCAGTGTCCAGGACATACAAATGAATCTGTGTCAGTGAGCATGCAAATGCACACATTATTTCACAAGCCATGTCCCAGGCACTTGCCTTCACAAGTCTCTGCCATGCATGCATCTGAAAGGTCATAGGGCTGGAGGACTACATTTCTTTTGACCTTCAAAAAGGGTTTCCAAGGCATTTCATGCTTACCTGCTACTAGCATAATGGCCATTTGAAATTTCTTCTCTCAAATTTGATTTCCCTTTGTGTGAAATGGATAATACATCCTACCAAAGAAAGTCAATAGAAAGGTTCAAAATTGTAGCTGTATACCAATCAGCACAAGAGTGAAACTTGCTCTAAGAATTTAAATTGAATCTCAAACACACCTACATTTAATACTGTTTCATATGTGATTTAATAATTAAGTATTACATGAGTCATATGAAAGAATGCAATGGTTATCTTGCCATGGACTTTACACAAATAAATCCCGCAAATTATTCTTACCTGGATATTGCTTGCCTTTAATTTTATAAAAGTCATAATTCCAAAGTTATAAATGTGAGACATAGCAGAAATAGCTACAAAATTAAATAGTGCTGGCAGCTTTAGGTACAATATATGAACATGCTCTACTGCCCCTTTTCTCCCTCAAGTTCTTCAAGCCAACACTGAACAGCCCCAACCTTGCT
The DNA here is from genome assembly GCA_013399895.1 of Serilophus lunatus. Lineage (NCBI taxonomy): Eukaryota > Metazoa > Chordata > Aves > Passeriformes > Eurylaimidae > Serilophus > Serilophus lunatus. The sequence continues at coordinate 36,528 of VXBA01001976.1, read as the reverse complement.
TTGCTTATAAAAACTGACATGATTACAGCCCCTGGTAGTTCAGCAGTTTCCTTGTTTTTACATTCATTGAACCCTCAGGAAATGCAGCTCAAGAGCAAGGATGAAATGAGTGTCTCGTGTATAAATTGTTACTCTGAACACTGAGTTATGAAGCATACAAAGCCATAACAATACTTTATTCACTAACATATAAGGAAATCTTTGTCTTCTACACACAAATTCATATGTATACATGCATAAAGTATTGTTCAAAACAAATACTATCAATGAAGCAGGTTTCAAACATTTCTCCCTTCAAAATCATTAGGATTTTTTTTCTTTTTTTTGTGTATAAATTTTTGGCATAAGTTTTTTGAAATCAGAAATTATACATCTTGTAATGATGCACAAGAAAAAGGATTTTTTAAAGTTTTATTTTATTTTAAAGTCTAGTCAGGGAAGCAATGGACAGGGCTATCACTCCTCACCTATGTACGATCTAGTAGATTGAGTATGAACACAGGAATGTAAGGACCAGAAACCTTTTATCCAGGAGACATCATAGGCATACCTTCACAATTTCTCCATCTAAAAATTTTGGGAAGTGTAGAGGGGAGAAAATAATGCAGAAATATTTACTCTGCAAAACATTATTTAAGCATCACTGATTGAGAATCTTAAAATCATGGTTTGAGTTGGCAGAGATCGTTAAAGGTCCAGCCCCATGCAACAAGCAGTGACATCTTCCAGTAGATCAGGTTGCTCAAGCCCTGTCCAACCTTGAACACTTTCAGAGATTGGGGTTTCTGCCACCTCTCTGGGCAACCTGTCCCAGAGTTTCATCAGCTTCATTGTAAAAAATTTCTTCCTTCTATTTGCTCTGAATCTAGCCTCCTTTAGCTTAAAACCATTAACCCTTTTCCTATCACAACAGACCCGACTAAAAGTTTGCCCCCATCTTTCTTGTTGTCCCCCTTTAGTTACTGGAAGGCTGCTATAAGGTCTCCTCAGAGCCTTCTCTTCTCCAGATGAACTACCCCAACTCTCTCAGCTGTTCATCAGAGGAAAGATGCTCTAGCTCTTCTCTGAACCTGCTGTAACTGGTCCATAATTTTCCTGTGCTGAGAACTCCAGAGCTGGACTCCAGGTGAGTTCTCACTCACCTGCATAGTGGAGCAGAGAAAGAACCTTTCGACCTGAATATCTCTCGACCTGAAGGCCACCCCTCTTACAGTGCAGCCCAGGATGTGGTTGGCTTTCTGGGCTGCAAGACACATTGCTGGATCATTCAGCTTTTCAATTCAATAATTTTGCTTGCATTTGTTTTCTTTTCTTTCCCCATTCATTCTTTCAATATCTTTCTTGCACTCCCTTTCTACGTAATCTATCACAACATCCTGCATTTTGATAGGCCTGATAATCTACTCTGATCATATTAAGTATTCCATAATAACACTGCTGAAATCAATTGCAGCAATTCATTATCCATTTCCTTTACCACAGTAACATTCATTTCTGCCTCAATGCTCAATTTAAATACTTGTGAGGGAATGTATGGTGAATTGAAATGCATAAATGACGTGCTTAAAAAGGAACCCAGCCAAGGAAAATACTTTTTCCAGCAGGATCAGTTCCCCAGCGTTGCATATACTCACACAAGTTGTTCCTCAGGTGAATATAACGACGAGCTAGAGACTTGAACAATGAATAGGAACAGAGACTCAAGTTTTGGGTTCTGCTGAACCTAGCACTACTGACTGAAAATATGGATATCAAATGGTATCGTATACATACAAAAGTGCCTTTGTGAAGTCGGGTTAGTTGATACTTGAAAGAATGGTATGGTAATATAATATACCCAACCCATAAGTGCAAGATACTGTGACAATTGGAGCTAGATTCATTAACGCTTTGTGTCAAATTCCCAGCAGGGATTCCTGATGACTTCTTTGGATTTGACACTATACATTTAACATTTTAATCTCAATAAATGTTTTAAGCTTGATAGAGTTTTCAATTCTACAAGCTCATACTGGACACAAAAGCTAGGGCAAAGCTACTAGTAATCAGTGGGTTAAAACAGATATAGAAGTTAAAAATCATATATATGCTTAATAATACAACCAATAATTTAAAACTGAACATACTGATTCTTATGAGAGCATGATACTCTGAGTGCAGGAGTACACCCATATACTGTGTTGAAAGCTGAAAATTGTAGGGAAAAGCTGTTAAAAATAAGCCACTTACAGGATGTGATTTGCAGGAGGTGTATATTTTACTTCTAAACTTAACTTCTCATTCTTACTCTTCAAAAAACAGTTAAATGGGTTTTAATAACATAATATCAGTGTTTTCTGTGCTTCTTTCCTTACTTAAACTAGAAGCAAGACAAAATTTATACAAATACTTGTTCTAAGTCATACAGAAGTAACAGATTTTCATCTTATCTGTTGTTTGATTAGGAATATTGTTGGCTATTAAAGAATACTATTATTAAAAATTATAAAGACTAGATAATCTAACTATTTTGCTCAATTAAAATTAAGTTTTGCTGAGGAAAAATATTCTGTTCTCTTGGAAATTTATGTACATTAAAAAAAAACAAAACAAACAAACGAACAAAAATCATCCTTGAAAATATAAATTAAAAAATGGTTATATTCTAAAGACCTAAATCTCAACCTGCAAAGTGTCAGTAGTTCATAACTTTTGATAACTTTGCTGTTCAGACAAAATTCGCAGGAGTAAAATGAGAGAAAACAAAGTTCATCTTCAAGCATGAGCTTCAAGATAACAAATTTATTGCATCATGGTTTGCAGTATCTTTGCTTCTAACAGAAATACAGATATTTCTAAATTGTGATTTATCTCCTTGTCTTATATATCATATCTAGGATGGGGCAAATTGCACTCTAAAGCCCCTGTCCATCTTTTCACCCTATTGTGCTAATACTGGGAATGTGAAGATTTTGATTTTGTTGAAAGTGGCTCTAGATTCCAGAAAAGGGGAGGATGGCATAAAAGAAATGGCTTGAGTTACAAGAACAAATATTCATAGCTGGAAGTTAACTGCAATAATAAATGAGACAAGGAGAGGAAGGAAGTTACAAAATTAATCCAAGATGAAATTTTCGCTTGTGCTTAGAGTCAAAGTGTAAGCAGAAGAAATCTCAATTATAAGAAAATTGCTGTAACCTCCATAACTGAAAATTGGTAGAAAATTTTATATAGCTAGAAGATTTCAATCTCCTATAGCATTTTTAAGAATGACAGAATGATAAAAGGGTAAAAAGGACCACAAAATTCAGAAGAGTATTCAGTCAGTGCTTGCTAAAAATCAGAAGAACAAAGGAGAGAATTGCAAGTGGTGTATCTGAGTCAGCAGACTTGGATACAGGAAACATAATAAGGTGTTGTGAGGGACTTATGTAACAAATATTCTGAGAGTGCTATACAAGCTAGCAATACAACATTGGAGTAGCTAAAAATTATAGATTATGTTTTTTTGAAAAAAAACTTCTTACACACTTTGTACCCAAACATTAGTAAGTGTACTTGGGATTTCATGTTATTAATAAAGATTAATTTTTTCATTGCATAATTTCATGGCAGTGCATGCCTAATTTCATTGCATAATTTCATTGCATTCAAAACTGGTATCTTAAGAAATATGTTCAGAAAGAGGAAACCCTCAACAAAAATATGTGTAGTGATTTAGAAAGAATAATTTCCAAGGGCTGAAGACAGTTTTTTAAAGAAGTTGTTAGGGTTGGAAAAATAAGAAAAAAGGAAGAAACTAAAACGTTTGATTGAAAACAAGAAAACCTTTATAAAGGGTTAGGTAGAAAGCAAAAAAATACAGTTCCATAATTAAATAAAAGCACAAGATTGGTTAAAACCATTATGATATGTGTAGAAAGCAGATTTTTTTCCCATTTAAAGAATTATTAGTCAATTCATCTTTATAATGAAATTATTATAGTATTATGAAATTAAGTAAATGGATATATGAAGTTAAAACTAAAAAACTCCAGCTAATTTTATGGGTGTCCATAAGCCCAAAGATTTTTAAAGAGTATTAAGAACAAAAGATCCTGCAACTTCTGATTTTAAGAATAAAGCTATAAAATTATATAATAATTAAAAAATCCACTCTAAAATTAGCAAAAACAGGAAGATTCTAACAAGTGTTTCTAACATGTACTTAAAGAGATGCTTGTTGATCTTCTTTAAAGCATAAGATGATAAAGTAGTGTTTCTAGCCCATTAGTAACCATGACTTAAGCTAACGGCTCATAGGAATAAACATCTTTAAATCAAATGCACTGCAGAAAATATCCAAGTGGCTTAAAAAAATGTTGAGCTGAATGATAAATGACATTTTAATAAATGTTTTAATATTAGAGATACTGAGGCCAGTATTTATACAGAATAAGTAAAACAGCCCAATATAAAATGCCCTTCAGGAATTCATGGCTTGAAATAATGGGTTGTGCTGCACTCAGGTAGAATTTCCAGTATTCAATTTAACTGCGGAGGAATGGACTTTAGGAACCTGTGACATATGAATTAGAAAATTTAGTGATCCATTTTTAATTCAGTTTTATTTGTTTGTAGGAGTTCACTTACTACAGAAAATATTTTATAGAATATTATAGGCAATTTCAGGCAAAGAACAGAGAGTTGCCTGAAGAGAAGAACAGAATGAATTTTATTGCTATGCCTGAATTTTACTCTATCTCTGATTTTTCCATGGTGACCTGTTTCCAGAGAAGACACTTAAATGGTACATTTTGCAGCTAATTATAGATCCTGTTTGTCTCATTTTCTAGGTTGTTTATCAATGTGAGGCCTGATTTTCAGAACTGGTAAATGATACTAATGCAGAAGCCATTCAGAGGAAATTTTTTTAACATACAGATATTGGCTATAGTTAAACGCTTTGAAAAATTGTCTGAATTATCTCTAATTTTCAAATAGTTGTTCGTTTTGAAATGTATTTAATGTTATTTTTACCATGAAAGTAAACTAAATATTGTTTAACTGAGACTGCTAATTAACAAGCTATTTAATGTTTATTAAAAAAAACGAGGTGCCTATGATCAATGACACAGAAAAAGCAGCACGCCTAGGAAGGGTGCCTGAGAACACCTGAGAATGGGCATCCCATAAAAGCCACAGGAACAGAAGTTCTGCCTCTTTCTGCTCCCTTTGGCACTGGAGAGAGACACAGCTCCCTTTTTAGCTCCTTCACAGCATGGCAGAGGCGCAGCTCACCCTTCCTGGTCTCCCTCAGCATGGGCAGCAGTGCGGCGTCATTGGAGCTTGGGCAGTGGGTGCTGGCGGAGGAACCACACAGAAGTGACAGGAGTTTGTGGTATCTCTTCCCTTGGGTTCCCCCCGGAGTTCCTTTTCACTGTCGTTCTTTTCCAGCAGCTCTGGATTGGGACCAGTGCCGTGCGTGGGTCAGCCTGCCTTCCTTCCTCTCCCTCCACAGCCCAGCAGCGGGTCTGGGGCAGCAGAGTGGTTTTCTTTTTTTTCGCGTGTTATTGCTGGATCATTGTTTGGGTAGTTGGTTGACACTTTTAGTGAGGCTCCACAGCTCATATAGCCCCGAGTTAATAAAATGAGTTTGGTCGTTGTATTTTCTATTCAGTCTCTCATCGTTGGTAGTATCCCCTAGCATCCAAACCAGGGTACCAACATAATTGCTAGTAATACTGTTTCCACAGCATTGTTTGAATAATAAGCAGGAAGTATACACTAAGCTCTGAAAAGAAAACCAAAGATTGATAAGCTCATCTCTAAGCAACTGTTGCCCATTCTGTCTTCTCACTGAATCAGAAGAGGTAATCTGGAAAAAACAATTTGTGGTCAAATCCTTCAGGATCATGTCACTCTGAGCGCCCACAAATAGCATAGAATTTACTTTTGCACAAAATACACTTACTAACCTTTCCCAAGCATGCAATCTGTGTCAACAGAGCTCTGCAAGCAACAAGAGACTTGAGGAAGCATATGTGTTGAAAATAGCTTAAACAGAGGAAGATGGAAACACAGTATGGATTGTTCCACTATGTTTTCTCTGTTTTCCAGACATCCTGAAGTCATAACACAGATATCTCAGAAGCCTTAAGACCACAAGGACTCTTCAAATATCACAGAGATTGTAGTATATAGAAAGTCAATCAGATAACTTCCTGACAGATAAATTATTCTTCCATTGTAAACCATTAATTATGATTACTAGTCCTTTTGGCTGACACAGATCCTCATACTCTATGTTGTTACTTCTATGATCTCTTTTCAGAGATCAGGCTTGGCTGGGTCCCTTTCTGGAAAATATATAGTTTGGAACATCAGCAGTAGACATCCATTTTCTTTAAGCAGAGGATACGAGGAACAGGAAAAATGAACTGCCATATAGTTCTTTACATGGTTAGTGATCCAAAAAAATGCCAAAGATTTTCTGTAACTTTGATATATAGCAAATTATTCCTTTGTGAATTCTTTGTGAATGTAGAATGAACAAACTTATGTAAAAAAATAAAATTATATCTTAAATCACTTGCAGATCTGTACTTTCCAGTCTCAATTAAAAAAATATATGGAAATCTTTACACACCAGGTCTCGAGAAAACACTTTATGAACCAAAGGGCAAAAATTCGCACCAAATCTGAGTCATGCTTTTAAGGTTTTGCTGATTACACCAGCAGCATGAAATGACACCTTTTGAGAAATTTATGTGTAAAAATAAATACTACCAATTAAATCAAATACTTTTACTGCTACTTCTTGAAAAAGGGACATCCAGCTTTGCATGTCTTAGGTTTACTTAGCTTAGGGGTCTTATTTTGAAGTGTGGTTTGTCCATGTGAGGAAAAGGAAAACCCCAACCTGCACAGTAACCTACACAGCAAATTCCTTTTGCCCTCACATATACTGACCTCAGTTTGTGTTTTCCATTTAAGTGGCAAAACATTTTGGTGAGTTTTAACTTCTGGTCTTGTACAAGAACTGGGAAAGATCCAACACTATTGTTCAAGACATTATTGTAAAACTTGCATTATCTTACAACAAGACCCCTGAGAAGCAGGAATGTAGTTCAGGAGGCACAATTTTGAATCTCTGGCCCTAAGTGGTTACAACACAGGAACACAAGTTAAAAAAAACCTGTTGTTTGCTATGGGAACTCAGCACCACTACTAGCTACTGAAAACAAAGAACAATTAAACAAAAAACATCTTTATAAGCAGACAATTAAATGTAACTATTATTTAAAGAGAAGACATACTTGAACATAGTTTTTGTCTGATGCCTATGAATCTCAAACTATCTTAAGATTTGCAAGAAAGTTTTATGTTGCACAGTCTGCTAAATAAGAGCTCTTATAAAAAACTGTCCCAAACTCACTTTTTTTGCTACACTCAACAGATAGAAAAACTAGAAATGCTTCCAACATTAAATGGCTTCCCACAGAAGACCAACAAACAACAACAAATTTATACCAAGGATCACTGAAACATGTGAAAAAATACAGAGAATACAATATGAATAGATTCAGAAAAAGAACAAGCTCTGAAAACCTACCTTAACAAAAACTGAAGCCCCTTCTAGTTTGGCAAACTACTGATGTCTTGCAGCAATTTTATGTAAAAATCCCAAAACAATACAGAATAATATATGTGACTGCAAAGTATTTAATTGACTTATTATAGAGTAAAATTGGATTGAAAGTGTTAACTTTAAGTTGCATCATCTGATATGCAAAAAAATTTTCGTTTTTGAAATGTGGGGGAAAATAGACCATTTGAAAGTGGAAGGCAATTTTCAGACTAATCTGTTTATTCTGATCTCATTTTGAATACAATTATTTTAGGATCATTTCAACAAATGTGATCTGAGACTTAAGCATGAGATATGTTGACAAAAGAAGAAAGATTAAAAGAAATGTAAGAAGAGAGAAAACTGAACTTCACAAAATCACTTTAAAGCATATTTTTCAGCCATACAAAGATGCTGTGCCCATTCAGTACTAAAAAAATTAAAAAGGGGCAAACGAACAAAAAACCCCACAACAAATGAAATTAAGAGTTCTTATTTTATTGCATTTTTAAAGGGAGGAAAAAAAAAGAAATAGTATGCAACAATCTTTCCTCTTCTTGAAACAAAAGTGGGGGTGAAAGGGAAGGATAAAAGACAATAAAATGGCAGAAAAAATAAAATTAAAAATGAAGTTTGGTTTGATTTTTTGAGTAATACATTTCCAAACAGTCATACATAGGCAACTAAAAAGTGTTTAATATGTGCAGATATACATGTAGGTGTGTTTATATGTTTATACATAAGATACACACACGCACATATATATATAAATATACTGTACTGGCATATCACTTTTACACTAATCTATGATGCTTTGAATGTAGGGTTATATAAATATATAGGTTCATAGATATAAAGATAGGTATATTTTTTCACTCACAAACATGCATTGAGAGGCTGAATATGTACATACATGTACCAAACTGTAGTATTTTGACTCTGGCTGGATGCCAGGGACCAACTAAAGCTAATCTCTCACTCTCCCACGCAAGTAGGCAGAGGAGGGAAAATATACAAAGGGTTTCATGAGTTGAGATAAGGACCAAAAGAGATTCCTCACTGACCACTGCCACACGCAAAACAAACTTTATGTGGGGTTATTAATTAAATTTATTACTACCAAGATCAGAGAATGAGAAGCTTAAAAAAACCCCTTTCTCCCCACCCCCATCCTTCTCCACGTTCTACCTCCTCCCTCGCCAGCAGTGCAGGGAGACAGGGAATGGGGGTTATGATCAACTGTTTTCTGCTTCTGCCCAGAGAGAGGATCCCTCCCTTGCATCTCACGGGGTCTCTTCCATGGGAGACAGTCCTTCACGAACTCTTCCATTGTGAGTCCATCCCATGGGCAACAGTTCTTCAGACACTGCTGCCACATGGGTCAATTTTCCACAGGGTGCAGTCCTTCAGATATAGGCTGCTCCAGCCTGGGTCCCCCACAGGCTACAAGTCCTACCAGGAAAATCCTGCTCCAGCATGGGCTCCTCTTCCCATGTGCTACAGGTCCCTGCCAGGACTCTCTCTGTTCCAACATGAGCTTCCCACGAGGTCACAGAATCCTTTAAGCATCTACCTGCTCTGGTGTGGGCTCCTCCATGGGCTTCAAGTGAACCTTTGCATCCCTATGGTCCTCCATGTGCTGCAGAGGCACAGCTACTTCCCCATGGTCTTTGTCATGGTCTGCAGGGGAACCTCAGCTCCGGTGCCAGGAGTATCTCCTCCTCCTCCTTCTGCACTGACCTTGGTGTCTGCGTTGTTGTTCACATGTTCTCACTCCGGTCTTCTCTGGTGGCCATCTTTATCTAAATATTTTTTCCCCCCTCCTTGATCAATATGTTATCACAGAGGTGTTATTGTGACTTCTGATTGGCCTGGCCCTGACCAGCGGTGGGTCCAGCCTGGAGTCACCTGGCATTGGCTTGGCTGGACATGGGGGGAGTTTTTAGCTTCCCTGCTGCTACCGAAACCTGGCCACAGAAAATCCAATACACAAACTTATACAGTTCCTTTATTTTAAGAGTCACTTTATATTTTTAGTCTAGGAATCTAGGGTAAAGCCATTTCCTCTCTACAGAAAAGCTCTAAAAAGGATAATATTTTCTGAGGAATGTCCACATACAGTTCTTTTCTATGCTAATGTAAACTATGATGTATGTGTTGAATATTAAATATACATATATATATTTTTATGTATGTCTGCATTACATATTCATTAATGGATGCTTTGGAATTACAACAAAAATTATCAAAGGTACATATAAGTATAATATATGTATACTTTTTAATGCTAATCATATAATCCTTCTATCCATAAACATGAGTATATTCGGTCCCACTAGACACACAGACATGCCTTTTCCAGTTTAAAAACAAAGCGAAAGATTGGAGTAGGGAGGAGATTATTACTACCTAAAAGAGAGCTGCTTCCTAAGAAAAGAAAAGGTATAATTCTTTACAATTTTCAGATCAAAGATCATGAAAGAACACGTGAGCGTGTGCACTTCCTTGGAGGAGAGTAGAAGACACCATTTTGGTACCTCTATTTTACAGGCAGCTCCATAAGATTGGTAGACATCCAGTTTAGTCACCCCTGAAAGCCTGACTGATTTAGATGTACCTCCACATTTACATTTCTCATCCTGTTATTTTAATGTTCTTCTCTCTCCTTTCACTAAAAGTATAGTTGGTCTCTTCCACCAGGCAGCAACTGACAGAATGAGAGGACACAGTCTCAAGCTGCGCCAAGGAAAGTATAGGTTAAACATTAGAAAGAAGTTATTCACAGAAAGAATAATAAAGTATTGGAATAGTCTGCCCAGGGAGGTGGTGGAGTCACCATCCCTGGATGTGTTTAAAAAAAGGCTGGATGTGGCACTTGGTGACATAGTCTAATCGAGGTGTTAGGGCAAGGGTTGAACTGGATGGTCTTGGAGGTCTCTTCCAACCTAGTAATTCTGTGATTCTGCATATTGAATGCAGCTCTAAGGTTTGTCATCACCATGCTTTCATCAAGTTAACTCTCCCTCAAACAGAAAACATGAGGTCTGTACTAGAGCTGGTGCTTTTACATATTATAAAGGAATCAGGGAGGGTGCAAAGATCTCATACTCATACAAAGATCTTGTACTTTATAGTGGAGAAAGCAAATTTCAGTAGCAAGTATCAACTCATAATACTAAGTTCTTTTGTATAGAGTATGCATAAACACACAGAGTAAACAGTCAGATGTTGTAGCAGCATTGTCTGGCAATGCCTTCCACTTTGACACAAATTAAGTTTATTTCATGATCTAGACCACACAATTCCATATTACAAAGTCTTGCTTCAGAATTACACTTACTAATTTTATTAATTAACACCCGAGCCAAGTAGAGATGAAAAAAATTTGATGAGCCTAATGATATTTTCAAATGTAGGAAAATCCCCTCTATTTTTCTTTTCTCTAAGACAATTTTTTTCCTTCTCTAATCAACATAATAATTCTCCAATTCCCAAAGGAATATTTTCAAACCTTTTTTTTTTTTTTTTCTTGTTAATTTTGCTGCCCTAATTTCCTCTTCTTTCAAATGCAGTACTCTTCCCAATTAAGCTATCTTCAGGCATAGAAGCTTAGGAAATTGTGTTTTTCAGGTGAGTTCTCCCAAGCTTTCAGTGCTCCGCTTCCAGCAAATAACAAACACACAGGCAGAAACTAAGACATTTCAGATTCAACAGAGGCTTGACTGGCAAGGAATAGATGAAAGAATATAAATTTATAGCTTTGAAAATTATCATTAGTGATCAGTAGCAAAATAAATGTTACAGCTAGCTGTATCAATTACCATTGGGAAGGGAAATCAGTATGTGAAAGAATACTTCCTTCATTCCATAGCTAAACTATTAAGAGTAATCTAAAACATAGCCATTTCTGATCTCTTTTTGAAGTTCCCATGAAGGCACTCAGCATCTATAACAATAGGCATCAAAAGCACAGGAGGTTGGGCAGTGCACTTAAGTCTCTATAACAAAAAATATTTCTACTGCTCAAAGTGTTTCCTTTTGTCTCTGTCAAGTGGTGGTCCTTCCAAATTACTTCAGTTGTCAGTTCAGCAGTCCTCAGTTCTATAAGAATGAAAGATGGGGCAGACTCTTCAACAGGGTCTTTTCGTACCTCCTTGCGATTGGACAAGACGTAATGGTTTTAACCGAAAGGAAGGTAAATTTAGATTAAACAGAGGGAATATGTTTTCTTACAATGAGGGTGGTGAAACACAGGAACAGATTACACAGAGAAGTGATGGATGCCCCATCCCTGGAAACACTGAAGGCCAGATAGGACAGGGCCAGAGAAACCTGATCTGAGGGAAGATGTCCCTGCTTATTGCATGGAGGTTGGACTAGATGATCTTTATGGTCCCTTACAACACAAATTACGATTCTATGATTCTATGGCTTCATAAGAACAAGACTTTGCCATCAGTATTAGAGAACAATATTAGCTTGAGACTTTTCCTTCCACTCATCTTCTCTGTGCATTTTGATGTAGCATGCAATCCCTGTCATTTATGCCAGAATAACTGTTTTTGTGGTGACATGATGTGGATCAGGGCATCACTATAGTAGCCATATTTTTACTTGGGCACTGTAAATAGGGTCAAGGGAGGAAAAATCCACCTAGAAAATTCTACCAGAGGGAGACCCATCAGAGAAGTAGCTCAGCACACAGAAAGGCAGACACTTCTGCCTTACAGCTCCCACTGTGATCTGAACTCAATACTGCCAGAGACTGGTACTGAGGGAAGCAAAGGTTCTCCTCCCTGAGGGACTGAATGGCCTAGCTTCCCCTCTCCTGAGCTCAGCAGCAACTAGCAGGAACTACCTCTTGCAATAACAGGCTGTTTCTCTGAATCCTGAACTTGGCAAGAGCAAATAACCTCTGCTTCATACTAACACTATGAGTCTTCCAAGAGGGAGCCTCAACATCACATCATGAATCTGAGGGGTGGGAGACTAGGGGCAGGAGTGAGCAGGTATGGTGACAGAGCCTGCAGCAGCCTGAAGGGCATGTTTATTAGCAGAAACAGAGGCACAGAAAGCATGGCCTCAAAAAATGTGATAGAAAAATAAGTTCAGAGAGAAAATTTTCTAAGAATCACTTTGACAGGGAGGAAGAACAAACTTGGAAAATATCTGGACCACAGCAGTTTGTTATAACAGAAAAGCTTTCTAGAAGGTTTGCCAACATCATTATTCCGGAAGAGCACTGCTGATTTAGATCTCAGATCACTAGAATTTTCTGAAATATTTAATTTGACTTCTCTTTCATGACTGTCATAGTCCCTAACCAGCACTTAATTCATCCTACCTTTTCATAACCAGATAATCTTCATTAAAAATTAAGTGAAAACAGAAAGATAATATCAAAAAGGGACCTTCATGTGCTCAAAAAACAATTGGACTGATTCATGCAATTGCCATCATATTGTTTTAACTTTTTTTCTAAAAATAATATATTGTTTTACAGTTTTAAAAATATCAGAAAAATGCAAATATATGATTATGATATTGCAGAATGGTATTTTCAGATCCACATGAGATTTGCATGCTAAGAGTATAATCACCAGCAATCTCTTTTTGTACAAGTGGGTGTTCATATTCCATACACATCTCTCAAACCTCATTTCAAATATTTAAAGTGCTACTTTATTTTGGATTTGAAGCACTGGGATATAGCACATCTATAAATAAGGTTTTCTTCCCAAGTCATTCAGCACTCTCAGTTGAGCTCCACACTCAATCAGTACGTTCCCCTCTGTTAGTTTTCCTTAAAAATAACCAATTTATTGGCATGAGAGAGAACATCCAAGGGAAGGGAAAAAAGACCCACAAAGCAAGGCAGATTAAAAAAACTATAATGATTTAGCATTTCATTATGAAACATGCTGTTAAGTAGCCCCCAAAGCATTAATGGTCTCTGAGGTTTTGTTTTCTCCCTGTCTGGATTTAAAAGATTTAATGAGCCTAAACCAACATGTTTTTAAATGATCTTTCTCTCCTAGATAAACATCTTCAAAAGAAGATGTTGGCAAGGCAAAATATTCTGAGCTTTTTTCCCTAAAATTTAGTACTACTTGTCAAAATATGTAATACCATAATTGACCCAAGTATTACAACATCGGGAATAGCTAAAAAAGTTGTTAGCTGAGATCACCAATCAGCACAAAGCACTTTTTTATTTTACAATTTCTTTGTAGTCTTCATTCTCCCAATGAACACAGCTGCCATTCTCTCCTGGTATTTTGTTGTTGTCACATTTGTATTTTTTTTTTTTTGATAAACCAGAATCTTCTGCAGCACTCTTTGGAATCTTAATTTGGGAAAGCTAAGTCTATACAGCAAGAGACTTATAAATCAGATTTTCAGAACAGGCAAAATAGAGAAGTTGCCGGCGTTAATAAAGCACTAGTACTCTGCAATGATGTCTTTATTTAAATAAATAGTTAACTCTTGTAAAGACAGCTGGAGACTTGTGAGCGTCTGCAATCAGCTATATACTTATGTGTCTCTGTAAGACATTTACCTTTTCCTCTTTTTTTTTTTTGTCTAAATATCTACAAGATGATCCTGAAGATTACTGTTTATGCTAAGAAAATAGTGTTTACAAACTCTGATAGTGTTCATGAGGAATAATGATAAACCCCTTTGGAACAAGAAATATTTCCCTGTTAAGTTCACATACACAGTGGTCTGATCAGGCTAGACTGATTTTCTGCAGCTGAGAAGGAAGGAAGAGGAAGGAATCGCCTCGTATCATAGATAACAATCAGACGTTTTTTGTGTTCCCACTGTCAGTCTTTCTCCCCTTCTCTGTTCCAAAGCCTTTTCTGCCGTACTTAGAGCTTCCTTATGTCTCTTCTCTTTGCTCTTTCACCTTAAGATGAAAATTCTCAGCAAGCATCAACAGCAGATATGAGGAACCAAGTACACTGCTAGAAACAGGATCATGTCAACTATTGCTGATGCTTTATTCTTTACTCTCCTGGATAAATGTTTCTGGCTCAGACAAAAAAAGAAAAGAAAAGAAAAAAAAAAAAAAAAGGTTACCGGTTAGTTACCTGTAGAGCTACAGTACAAAAATCACATAATCCTTTCTCAACTAATTGAAGTAAATTTGACAAAATCCACACGTAAGTATGTATTATGCTTGTTCAATGCAAGCACGTGCTTATTGCATATTTTAACATGAACATTCATTGCATGTTAAAGAACAGAAAATGGTGAGAGGAAATTCAGTGCTATAAAAAGGTTTAATGGTAAAGTGTTGAAGCTATGCTGGTCAGCTGCCAGTAGACAGAGGAGACAGGACAACGACAAGACACATTGATTTTAGAGAACTGACAGAAAGAGGCATGGTGAGGTGGGTAGTTTTGAATTTGAGTTTTCCTAATCCCTGATCTCTCTGTGTGTCTGATTCCATCCTCTTTCTACATAGAATTCGACTCATTAATTGGTTCCTCTTCTTTTATATAAATTAGGTTTGATCCAAACCCAAAAGAATTCTAAGGGATTGCTATCTGATCCTGTGGAATAAAACATATTCAGATATGAATAGCAAAGGGAAATACATACCTATATATATAATAGAACTGCTTTAGCTTCCTCACACCTGACAAGAGAAGTCCTGAGGACACAATAAGCCTGGACAAGCCCTGTGCAGTCTCCAGTACCATTTTGGAACCTTTGTATCAGTTGTGACAGAGAGCTATTTCATCCTTTTAATACTTTACATGCTTTATACCACATTTTCTGGTCTGTTTTTCTCCTACTCCTTCAAAATCATTTTCTACATTAAAAATTTAAAACAGTGTTCACAAATATGTCTATCAATTTGAATAATTAACTTAATGATATATATGAGTGGTTGAACAGATTAGTTTTCAGTCATGCTGTTGACATTCTAACTTTTTTCACAGAAATATAAGACAGCTGATGTCTTTAAAGTTCTATTTTAATTTAATACTTGTTATGATGTTTTATAGTTATCTTAAAAGCCAATAAATTGTTCTTTCTACAGAAATATATTACAAAAAGAATTATATGACAAAGAAGAGGATATATTGATGCCCAGAAAAATAAGTAATGTGTTATCAATGTTTTACCAACAGCTTACAAAATATTACAACAGTATATTTAAAGAAAAAATATGCATCAAATTCTTTACACATAATCTTCTTACACTTTCTTAATTACAGTTTCTAAAATATACTTCCCTAATACTTGTGTTGAAATAAGACCAAAAATAAAAGCAATGAAAAAAATTCAATCTTCACCAGAAGGATAAACATGACAGGATGAGGATGTTCACCTCACAAACAGATTTTCTTTGTCTCTGCCTTCCACATAGGTGATGGACCAAGGGAGTCTCAGTGCCCTGAGCAATCCCATTTGACTGGAAGCTGGAGAATATTTTCCTGACTTTAAAGTAGGACAGGAAGGAAGACTCTGGAAACTACAGGCCAGTCAGTCTCACATCAGTGCCTGGTAAAGTTTTGGAGGAGATTATTCAGGGGGATATTGAGAAACACCTGAAAGACAACGCTGTTATCAGTCACAGCCAACACAGCCTCATAAGAGGAAAGCCCTGCTTATCCAATCTGATTTCCTTTTATGAAAAAGTAGCACGTCTAGCTGATCAAGGGAAGACAGTTGATGTAATCTTTTAGGATATCAGTGCCCAGGTGGCCAAGAAGGCAATGGCATCCTAGCCTGCATCAAGGATAGTGTTGCCAGTAGGACCAGGGAAGTTATCCTTCCTTTGTATTTGGCACTGGTTAGGCCACAGCTCGAGTACTGTGTCCAGTTCTGGGCCCCTCAGTTTAAGAAGGATATTGAGTTGCTGGAGCGTGTCCAGAGAAGGGCAACGAGGATGGTGAAGGGGCTGGAGCACAAGCCCTGTGAGGAGCTATTGAGGGAGCTGGGATTGTTCAGTCTGGAGAAGAGGAGGCTCAGGGGTGACCTTATCACTGTCTATAACTACCTGAAAGGCTCCCCATGACAGGACAAGAGGTCTTTAACAACACTTTTCTTTATGAGTCTCCATCTTTTGACATGAAAATATTTAGCAGATTCTGAATACTTCCTGCAGCTTGGAGAAAATTCAGATTTTGAATGTTGAAATTAAAAATTTGGTGAGAATGGAGAGACAATAATAGCAAAATGTACCACAGATCATTCCAAGTAACAGCAACAAATTACATGCAACATCAGAAATTAATAATTCATTCATAATATCAATGGCCTTTTTATAAGTAAATTGCCCCTCTATTAATTTGTTCACTGACCAAAAAAAAAGATATTAAAAAATTATCTTTTTGTGTCCTTTTAAAATGATAAAAATAAGATCATCTGCAGGTGGTTTTTTTTCCATAAATCACTTTTAAGTTTAGTGATTACCTTGTGTTGTGTTCCGACAACTTGACAATAAAAAGTGCTTATAATGCTCCTGCAGAGTTTGTACTAAAGCTTTTCCCTACTGTTAAGCAGTAAATCAGTGACTGACAGGATTCCTAACCTGCCACCTCCTGCCAGAGTGACATTAAATTTACACTATATACTGTAATCTCCTTCCAGCTATCTAATAAGGACAAGAGAAAAGTCACTTCTAGGTATCTCAGTTCCAAACCCTTAGACAGTTTCCTAACAAAACTATAGTAGCAGAGTGTCAGAAAGCACCTTATCTCAAAGTGTTGTGATAGTCTGTTAAAATTACTCTGCCTTATTCAAAGATGGAAAAGACTTTGAAATTCTAGGCATATAGATTAATGCAGAGCTTATTATTCACTTCTGCATATCAGTAGAGGAATATATCTGTACCTCCATATCACTGTGCCTATGCATCTATTCAGGAAGAAATGTAGAAAATTATGAGTGTTACACTGTCTTGGGACTGATGCAGCTCACTGCCTGGCAGGAGGGTTACTCCCAACTTTGTGGGAGTGATTTAATTCTGAGCATGGCAAATTTTCCCCCTCCAGCCAGCTGGCCTCTGATAATACTGAGGCATAAATAAAAGGTTGTGACCCTCTGCTGTGATGCTAAGCTTTTCATTGTCCTCTGGAAACAACTGGTAAACACACTACTCACTGCATGCTTTGTCCACAGCTGGGAGGAGAAGTGAGGGAAGTGTGACCCTGAGATTAGCTCAGTTAGTTAGAGCATGGTGCTAACAACACCCAGGTTGTGGAAACAATCACTGTACTGGCCACACACTTAAGAATTGGACTCAATGAACCTTGTGTGTCCCTTTCAACTCAGAATATTTTTGTGATTCTGTGTTTTCTAAATTGTCACATGCCACTGTCATAGCATAAGAGGGGTGGAGGGAGGGCTTCTGTAAGGATTTCCTGGACAGATGATCATTAATTTCATAGTATCACAAGATCATAGAGGAAGAGGACCTTTGGAGATTGCTTAGTCCAAACCCTCCTCTTAAAGCAGGACAAGTCAGGGCAGATTACACAAGACTGTGTACCTGTGTACCTCTGCCCACTACAGTATTTATAAGCATTGCTAAGATCTCTCTGAGCTTCCTTGCCTCCAGGCCAAACAGTCCCAGATCTCTCAGTCTTTCCTTATGTATCTCCTAATTACCATCCTTGTGGTCCTTTGTTGGAATCACTCCAATATGCCTGTGTCTCTTGTGCTGTGGAGCTCAGAAATGGACCCAGCATTCCAGCTGTGCCTCACCTGCTCCAAGTTAGGGGCAAAGGATCATATCTTTTGACCTGCCACTTCTCAGGCAATCTGGGATTCCATTGACCTACTTGGCTGCAATGACATGTTGTTACAGCTGACGTTGAGTTTGCTGGCCACCTGGAACCCAGGTCTTGTTCTTCAAAGTAGTTTTGCAGGCAGTTGATGTCCAGCATGTAGTTGCTGCATGGGGTTATTCCTCCCCAGTGGCAGGACTTTTCACTTCCCATTCTTAAAATTCATGAGGTTCTTGTTAGCAGTCTTGTCATAAAACAGAACTTAGTTTAAGGGACTGTGGAAATTTATGAGTCAGGCTAAGTACTCCTCACAGTTTTTGTGGGAAAAATGAACGAATATTACTCAGAGTGAAGTAGTCTGTTCTCTTTGTCCTTTTGTGTTATATTACAGAACCTTCTGTGAACTAGACTGGAGCAGCAGCTCTGCTAGTGACCAGTTTTTGTCAGGCCAGCACAGACAATTTTTCAACACATTTTTAAGAACAGATGCACAAACAGCAGTACTTTTTTATTGCTTTTGCTTAATGATACAGAATATGAATTCTTATACCTCGACAGAATCCAACTGGCTCTATCACTGCTCCATTTTGATAAATTTGTCCTCATCCAAGTATCAAAGGTCAAAAGTCTAGATTCTCATTAATCACCCATAAATTTTTTATGGCATTATGAAACAGAAGAGAAGAAGGATGAAGTGAATATCTACTGTTTAGCAGCTATACAAATCCAGAAACTAAGAAATTAAGAAAATTAATTGCACAATTAAACACTATAAGAAAAAATTTTTTGGTGAGCTGTATCCAGCACAGAATCAGATCTTCCAAGTGTCAGTTGAGGTAAATATAAAATCCTGGCCTTAAATATAATGACCATAATTTGCTTCAACAGAGTCCAACAGCAGAAATGTTAAAGTGAGAAGTGGGCTTTGACTCACATTTTTCATGCCATGCCCAGAAGACTAATATACAAGGACTACTTCAGGAGCAAGAAAAATCTTATTATTCTCAGTTATGTCCAGGACAGAGATTTTCTGAAATGATAATGAAAGAACCTCAAATCTATTGTGTTTTCAAGCAGTTCTGTCCAAAGCCTGTCTAATCCTTCTATTCCCCACTAGAAAGAGAAAAGAGAAGAAAATGGAATTAACATCCAAGTTATTAAAAAAATGGTGTTGACTAGCTATACTGGTTAATCACACTGGTTCTGGATCCAACTTGAATTTCAAAACTTTCAAAGTTACTTCAATTTTTTTAAACTTCTGGAAATGTTTTCAATTCTGAAAAACATCTTCAACATATTATAACATTGATCTATATTTTGCATTTGAATATTAGAACTGTGAATGTAAAATATGTTTATGTGTGCACATACGCATGAAGTTATTGCATGAGATGTCACTTTGGAATTCAACCAGCTCCTGAAAAAGATTTTTCTTTACTTCAGTCAGGTTTAAAAAGAATACACAAACATTTTATACAAAGATATATACATGTGTAAATGCATACACACATTCTTAAACTTACCTATATCAATTCCTACATACATAGATACACAATATATGTAGTGTATATATCTTGTTTATAATTATATATATTTTCTACATTTACAGATAGAGAGAGAGAGAGTGAAGAAAAGAGAGAGACAGAGAACTGAGTGCACAAGAGAATAGAGAAAATCCTTCATGGCTCTGAATTTTACCAACCTTCTAAGTTTTTACAGGGTAACTTTGGTTTAGATGAGCATTATGTTGTACTATTTCTTTTCCCATCAGGAAAACAGCAGGCTTTTGATGGATGTCTAAATCCTATCCTTTAGCAGCAGCAGCAGTATCTGTGACACAAGATCTCTGGAGAAAGTGACTTTTGGAACTCACTCATATTTTTGTCCCTCTGTTCTTGCAATCCGACACCATATTGCATTTCATCCTCAACTACAGTTCCCTCACTATTTTCTTCCATTTTTTCCTTCATCTGACAGATTTCCTTCTTCCTTTGTCTTTCTGTGGTCTCCCTTCCCCCCTAAACGTACAGACCACTTTTTTTTTTTTGCTCTTTTTTTTCCCCACTCGTTTCTGTACTCAAGAGCTTCAAAGAGAACTAAGCAGAGCTATCAATTATGCTCATTTCCCCATTTGAAAACAGAGGGCAGAGAAAACATGAGTGGAGGTCTCCCTTGAGACAGAACTATGAACCTGGATCATCAGACTAATGAGAATGTATGAATGTGGCAAGGAAAAAAAGTCATGTCACTGACAGAAAAGCAGAGTTTTTTCTGAGTTTAGAAAGTAGAGCATAGCATAATCTCACTAGTATTTCATGTGATTGTGTTCTATTTTTTTCATCCTATTTAGATTTTTTTTCTAGAAACATGCATTCAAATCAAAGCAAGACAAAATGTTTCCTGATCTTTTTCCCCATGTAAGCTAAATAGTTGGCAACTTTGGAGGGCTTTTTGTAAGGTTTGTTGTTTTTTGTTGATTGGCTTGTTGGTGGGTTTATTTTTCCAAGAAAAATAAAACCTTGAATATCTTTTTTATTATTTTTTTTTTATTCATGGAGTTCATGACTCCACAATCCTGACAGTAATTTAGCATATTTGTAGTCAGTTCAAGTGAGGCTTTTTCTCCAGAGTTGAAATCTTGGGCAACAGCTTGCTGTGATCCTAATGAAAATCTGTATCTCACTCTGCAAAAACTGCCTAAAATGGCACTACAAAAACTGATACTGAAGCTTGCAGAAAATAAGCAAATAGAGATCCTAAATGTAATATGCCATAATTTTAATGAAATCAGCTGCTTGGCACTTATATTTACGGAAATAAATACATATTAAAAATGTGGACTGGCTCTCTAGGCTAATTTGTGATTTTCTTTCTGCTGCACTGTCATTGAAAATTCATGTCTCAACTCTGTGAGGTGGATCTGAACTTAATGAAATAAAGTGTCACTTTTTTTTGCATCCTAGGTAGGTTATACAAACTTGTTGGAACTTCTTTTTTTGTTTCTGTATATGTTTGGAAATTTTATAAATAAACTGAAAAGGCAAATACTAATTTAAGATAAATATCCTCCTGACCACTGTTGATATAAGCAATAACACTACATGCATCCCTTTTTATTCAATAGTATCTCTTTTTATTCGGTAGTATCTATCAGGCATGGAATTATTCATGATGCAGATTAAAGAAAAAAAACAAAATAGATATTTAAAAATGTTAAATGCACATCAACAGCAGTATAATATCTTCCTTAGTTAACCTGGGTTACACAGTTTAACCTGTGATACACAATACCACTAATGTGACTTTTTGTTTCTTGAAATTCAGCTTTAAATATCGTTAATTAATTTGATGCAGAGTCTATGCAAATATAAAAAAAATGCAAAACAATAGTTCTATCTACCTTTAAAAAAATTAACAGCTTACATAAACAAAGCAAATATATGAAAGTCAAAGTATACAAACTGGGAACTCTAAAGCAGGGAAAAATAAATTTGGGGAGTGAATTTTCTTGTGTCACTATGACTAACAGTATAACACATAATCCAGTCCTGTCACTCCTGAGTTATCTGCTAGGAATGCTCCTGAGCTACTGCAAATATCTTGCCCTTCTTAACAGAGACAGGTGTAAAATTCAGTCTAAATGCATGTTTGTCCTTCTTATCATACAAGAATTGAGTATCATATATGGCTATATTTACAGAAAAGTAATACTCTTTATTTCCAATGTAGTACTAAAAAGTTACATTCATAGTGAATTTTCATCATACTAAAGAAAGGGTATATTCTGTACATATGTGATTTAGAGATAATTTAAGTACCAAATGTTTAGTTGCAAAAGTATCTCATATTGTTGCTATCATTATTTAAATTTTCCTAGCATTTAGAAGATTTTTTCATAGTTTTACATGTCTTTATGCTAAATAATGTGGAAACCCAAATTGTAACCAGCTCTTGCAGAAAAATACTATTTTCATGGCAATGAGACTAAGGAGAAAAAGAAATGTGTGGTTGAACATCCAGATCAGGGGCTTCAGAGAGTCAGAAGCCAAGCACTACACAAGTTTCTTGTAAGCATCACAGGAAAGAAGGAATTTGGTGGGGTTTTGTAAAAATCTAATTTCTCCAGCATGACAGATATGTATGGGAATACTTCCTTAAGTATGCAGGGTGGCCTGGGAAGAACTATAGACATATTTGCTCAGAAATGTCTTTAAGTAAAGAATATGGAGCTACAGCCATGGCCATACGTGCCTGTCAGTCTGAACAGTAAATGAAAGACTGCGAGTAAGATAAGTAGCATAAACTTGATTTCAGGTGAAAGGTATAATTAATGAAGGGATGTATAAGTATGAATGATACAGTCAAGGTTACAGTCCAGGAAAATTAACCTGAATCACTATTTTCAAGTGGACTCCAAGTGGCAATAGTTCGCCTTTGGTAGGATCAAAAGGAAAGAAACTACGATGTTAAAGAGAGAAAGGGAAAACCAGAAAACATTGATTTCGGCTAATTTTAGACTTCTGCAGCAGGAATATTTACATATGAGGTAGTCCTTCAAGATTCAGCAACTTTTGGCAAAAAGATTTTTAAAAAATATTGATTGGATGTCTATTTTAGCAAAAATTCCACTACATAATAATTATTTTTCTACATCAAATAAGAAGGACTCCAGAAAAAGAACAAAGATGCATATGTCGCTACTGCCTATAGGTTTCTGAAATTAGTCAAGTACCATCCAAAAGGATTATATTACAGGTAGTAGAGATCAATGGTAAAGCTGTATATTGAAGATAATGTACAAAAGGTAGACACACTATTTAAATGTAACCTGTGCCAGAAGACCTAGACAGGGTATCTGAATCGGGTATATTGAATGACATACATAAGCAATTCACCCTGCACAGACATTTAGGAAGAAAATAGGCACTTTCAAATTTCCTTAATTTTTTTGTTTATATTTCTTGTACTAGATGAACTGTCTACATAATCACAAGGTAATATTGGAGAAACACATCAGAATCTTGCTTTAAACAGAAAGAAATTGCTCTGCTGTGAAGGGACAGATTGGTGTCTTTTGGTTGAATTGGTATAGATAAGATTAATCATGTTTAGATGATGAATGGTGCTACATCCAGTTGTCGGCCTGTCACTAGTGGTGTCCCCCAGAGACCAGTGTTGGGCCTAATCCTGTTTAATATCTTTACTGATGATATGGACAAGGGAATTGAGTTTGAAATGAAACCAAGCTGGGAACAAATGTCGACCTGTTAGAGACCAGGAGGGCTCTGCAGAGGGATCTTGACAGGCAGAACTCACTGGCATGAGATTTAACAAATCTAAGTGCTAGGTTCTACGCTTTGGCCACAACAACCCCCTGCAGTGCCACAGGCTGGGGAGAGAGTGGGTGGAGAGCAGCCAGGCAGAAAGGGACCCAAGATACTGGTTGACAGCTGGTGGAACATGAGTCAGCAGCTGTGCCCAGCTGATCAAGAAGGCCAGTGGCATCCTGATCTCTATCAGGAATAGTGTGGCCAGTAGGACTACAGAAGTCATTCTTCCCCTGTACTCGTCACTGGTTAGGCCACACCTTGAGTGCTGTGTTCAGTTCTGGGCCCCTCAATTTAAGAAAGATATTGAGATACTCAAACATATCCAGAGAAGAGTAATGAGGATGGTGAAGGAACTGGAGCACACGCCCTATGAAGAGCAGCTGAGGGAGCTGGCTTTGTTTAGTCTGGAGAAGAGGAGGCTCAGGGGAGACCTTATTGCTCTCTATAACTACTTAAAAGAAGGTTGTAGCCAGGTAGGGGTTGGCCTCTTCTCCCAGGTAATCTGTAACAGAACAAGAGGACACAATCTCAATCTGCATCAGGGAAAGTTTAGGCTGGATGTTAGGAAAAAATTTCCACAGAAAGAGTGATTGGCCACTGGAATGGGCCAATGGAATGGTGTCACCATCCCTGGAAGTGTTTAAAAGGAGACTGTATGTGACATTTAGTGCCATGGTTTAGTTGATGAGATGGTGTTGGCAATAGGTTAGACTTGATGATTTCAAAGGTCTTTTCCAGCCCAGTTAATTCTGTGATTCTGTGGTCCTGAAGTAGAAAGGATCACAGGCAGATACACGGAACATACACAGAGTGGAGAATAAGGGATGAGGAGGCATTCTCTAGAGGATATGGCAACTGAGACTTAGAAGAGAGTCATGACAGAAAAAGGAACTTTTTCAACAAAAAGCATGCTGGTGTTGAAGATGGATGACTGCTGATGGCAGTCAGAGCAGAGAGATTGGAACATTGTTTCTGGTATTTGCCACTGGAAATAAAAAAGGTAATAGAAGTTTTATACACTACTGTACACAGCAGCCACACATGAACAGGTTTTTGATAGAAACAAGAAATTAAATAGCTTTGGACTAAAAATCCTGAAAGGACGTGGATAAGAAGACGTGGAGAAAATGCAAGTGTCTATTTGAACTTTTTTTTACTTTTTGTAAGATTGGAAATGTGTAAAACAGTTTGTAATGGGAGACAAGAAACAGAGGTCAAAGACCTCATAAGTGTCACAATAAGGAGATGGTATGATACTCTTTATACCACTTTATAGAGGAGAACGGAAGGTACCTTATCCTCAGCACTGGAGAAACGTGAGAGGTCAAGAAGAAAATAAAATTAAAACAAAGAGAATTGACATACACTTTGTCTCTTTTCTCTCAATAGAAATTGGAAGGTCCTCTGAGGAGAGAAAAATAGGGGCAGAAGGAGGTTGTGATGAATGAGTTGAAGAAAATAGAACTGTGATTTTAGATATGGAAATCAATTAATTTGGAGAAACCGATTTATTTTAGCAAGAAAAATGTTAGTATTGACTGAAGAATGCAACAAATTTGTGAGGAAGCAAGCCTCGTCCAAGAATTTCCTCCAGCAACTTTCATTCTGAGAGTATCAATGGAGAAACTGGGTGCTGCTGGTTTTGCAAGATGAGTACTTCCATAAGGCATTTGGACAGGATGCTGGGTCATCCAGAATTTTGAGTCCATCTGGCTGCATACTCCACAAATGAACACACCAAAGCCATCTAATGGGCTGTGAATATCAAAAGGACAGTTCCTAGAATCACAGAATATGCTGAATTGGAATGGACCCATAAGGATCACCAAGCACAAAGCTTCAGCCATCATCCAGGACCCCCAGGTCCCTTTCCATGGCACTGCTTTCCAGCACAGGTTGCATTGTTTTCCTTTCAGTTGTTTTACTTGTTGGATTTTTTTGTTTTTGTTTTGTTGGGGTTTTTTATCTTTAGTTATCTTAGAATTCAACTGTTCCTTTCTCGTGCAGAATTTTCTCTATTTGCTATGTTTTTAATAACTTCTTTTCCTTTCACTTTACACTTTAGAACTTCCCTGAGCTGAGCACAGGCCTCTTCTTCAGTAGGGAAACACCTCCCTTCCTGCTGGATTCAGTTTTACCTGACCTAGGTAAAGCAGGGTGTTGCTGTTTAAACTCAGATGGTAACTGCTTAGTTGCAGCTCACTCATTTCTTCCTCACCTCCCCCTCTTCCCTCTCCCCCCCCTCTCCTCCCTGTTGAGGTGGGAAAAATAATCAGAGGAGTAAAAGTAAGAAAACTTGTGCATTAATATAAATACAATTTAACAGCTAAAGGAAAAGCTGCATGCCCAAGCAAAGCAGAACAAGGAATTCATTCATCACTTCCCATGGGCAAGAGGGTGTTCGGCCATCTTCAGGAAAGCAGAGCCTCATCACGTCTAATGGTTACTTGTGAAAACAAAGGCCACCACTCCAAATGACCCCCTGCTTCTTTCTTCTTCTCCCATCTTTCTTTGCTAAAGAGGATGTCAAATGGTATGGAATGTCCTTCTGGCCAGTATGGGTTGGCTGTCCTGGCCATGCAGTCTCTTGGCTTCTTATGTACTTTCTTGTTGGCAGAGAACGGGAAACTGAGAAGTCCTTGACTTAAGGTAAACACCACTCAGCAACAACAAAAACATAAGTGTGTTATCAATATTACTCTCATACGAAATCCCAAAAAAGAGCATTAAACCAGCTACAGGAAAAAAAATAATTCTATCTCACGCAAAAGCAGTACTCAGAATAAGGAAAACGGCAGAACATTTTCCACAGTCACAAGCTTTTAACAAAACCCAATATGCTACAGAGGTTATGTAAGCAAACAAACCAGACTGTTATGCCATGCATTACACTGAAGAGTGGGAAAGAAAGGCAAAGAACTGGCACAAATGGAAGTGATACATGGAACAACTTCATTGAGGCAAGAAAGGCTGGGAGGAGAATTCATCAAGCCCTACAACAAAGAAGTAATCACTCATCAGCTGAGTCACTAAAAAGTCCAGCTACAGAGCAATGGATCCTTGCAATGAAGCCAGAACATGGTCATACAAGAGGATATTAGCAACACAAGAATAATAGATGTCCCAAATGAACATCAAGCTGATGTCCTTTTCTGTTTATGAAGTGAGAAACTTAATTTGTAAACAGAGTAGACATAAGAGAAGATATCACATCATCAGATATCAATAAGAAATATGAATTGTTGTTATTAATTGGAGTGAAGGGAACAGCTTTAGTAATTTCATATAAAGGAAATAAAGAATTGAGACAATCTCATGCAATCCATTGTAAACATGAGTAAAAAATGATAAAATAATAAACAAATGTGAAGGAGAATAAAGGTAATAAAGTGAGAGGATAGAGGAGTTTAAACATCAGTTTGGGGCTTCTCAGACTTGGAAAGATATGGGGGTCACCAAGCAGAGAGTGCTAAGCTGTTCACACATCACCTGTAAGGGTGGATGAGGGACTTACGCTTCACCAGATGGCTGCTCATTGTTTGGACAGGTGCATTGTTCACTGGATGGAAAACTGGCTGGATGGCCAAGTCCAGAGAGTGGTGGTGAATGGAGTTACATCCAGTTAGTGGCCAGTCACTAGTGGTATTTCCCAGGACTCAGTAGTGGGGCCAGTCCTGTTTAATATCTTTATTAATGGCCTGGACAGGATGATCAATCTAGTGCACCCTCAGTGAGTTTGCAGATGACACCAAGCTGGGCAGGAATGTTGATCTGCAGAGGAATCTGGACGGGCTGGATCAATGGGTTAAGGCCAATTATATAGGGTTCAACAAGGTGAAAGACCAGGTTCTGCATTTTGATCACAACAACCCCATGTAACTCTACAGACTTGGGGAAGAGTGTTTGTAAAGCTGCTTGGTGGAAAAAGATCTGGCTGCGTTGGTCAACAGACAGCTGGACATGAGACAACAATATGTCTAGATGGACAAGAAGGCCAATGGCATCCTCATTGGTATAAAAAAAAAAATGTGCCCAGAAGGACTAAAGCAGTGATAGTCCATCCATACCTGACACTTGGTGAGACTGAACCTCAAAACCTGTGCTCAGTTTTGAGTCCCTCCCTGCAAGACAGACATTGTGGTGCTGGAGTGTGTCTGAAGAAGGAAAACAAAGCTGGTAAAGGGTCTGGTGCAGGCTGAAGGAGCTGGAGCTAGAGAAAAGCTATGTGAGACCTTATCACTCTCTACAGCTCACTGAAAGGAGGTTGTAGGCCAAGTGGGAGTCAGTCTCTTCTCCCCAGTAACAAGTGACAGAATGAGAGGAAATAGCTCCAAGTTGCACCAGGGGAGGCTTAGAATAGATATTAGGGAAAAAAAATCACTGAAGGGGTTGTCAAACATTGGAATAGGCTGTCCAGAGAAGTGGGGCTATCCTCATCCCTGGAAGTATTTAAAAGGCACATAGATAGGGGAGTTAGTAATATGATTAATGACAAACATGGTCGTGCTGTGTTAATGGTCAGACTCAATGATTTTAGGAGTCTTTTCCAAACTTCATGATTCCATAGTTTTATGTTAGATTGTTCTAGTGAGGAGACAGATCAGGACATTGTGGCAGTGGCAGAAGAAATAACAAGGCCATAAATTTTGGCTAGGGACATTCACATTACAGAAGAGGAGAACTTCTCCAGAAAGGTTGCTCAACACTGCTACACATTGCATATCAAGGCAAAAAGGGGAACTGTCTGTCCCCAGATTTTTGCAGGACTTGCAAAAAATAACAAAAACACATGACCCAGTGGTGATATAGTCGCACCAAACTGGGAATTCTGTGCTAGATAACCTCCAGAGACTCGTTCCAGCCAAGACTTCTATGAAACAATATTTTCATAAATTGAAGAAATGAAGTCTCCTGTACTTTAGCCCACTGAGATGGATGACAGACCTATCCTCATGACACTGTGGGAGCTAGATGCAGAAAAGGATGTGTGACAATGGCTGCAGTCTCCCTTAGGACTGGACAAGAAATGACAAAAGAAGGTGAAAAGAAGAGAGGTGTAAAATGGAACATACAGCTATGTAAGGAGTAGATATGGTAGAATGTGTGGAAAGCATGGGATTTGAGAATTGTGGTAGACGTCCCTGGCAGAAGAGAGAGAACTGTCCAACTGATTTTATTCCTTAGCCCTTTGGTTATTAAAATTGGACATTATTTCTTGTTTCCTTCCAAAATTAGGTTCA
Organism: Serilophus lunatus; assembly: GCA_013399895.1. Classification (NCBI taxonomy): domain Eukaryota; kingdom Metazoa; phylum Chordata; class Aves; order Passeriformes; family Eurylaimidae; genus Serilophus; species Serilophus lunatus. Next base: position 7,622 of record VXBA01001976.1, on the reverse strand, counting down.
GAGTCTATCTTTTTTCTCTATATTTGTGCAGCTCAAACTATGTGAGGAATTTGATCTTTTATTTCCTCACCGGAGCTTCTTGACCTAAACAATAACCATAATTCTCATTTAGCAGTAATTTCTCAATAATTAATAACATTTTGTTTCTTAGTTTTTAATACTAAAAACAAGTGCAAATAGTGCATAATGTTTCTTTTTATCCAAGGAAGAAACTCCTTGATAAGGCAATAGACAATAATGTGAGATATCATTCAATTTCATATGAATATGAAAGGATGAAAAGAATAAACCATACCAATGACGTAGTTACTACACATTGAAAAATAATGTCCTTATTCTGAAAAAGGTAGCATTTTTAGGGGACTAGTTTTTTGCCACATGCTTGTATAAGGGAACACAAATAAAGTGAAGTCTATATGACTATTGATTTGGAGAAAGGACAGTGAATCAACAGATGGATAGGGACAAACAACTCAAAGGTGAGACAGATTGCTGCATTGTTTAGGTTTTCAGTTTCCCTGGAATCGTAATGCACTACCGCACAGCAGTAAGATTCTAAGCTTCTATTTTGAACCTGTCCCACTGCATGCTAATTCTGCAAAACTTCACTCACAAATGTTTGTTCTGATTTTATAGACAGATTTTTAGTTTTGTTGGAACTGTTTGAGTTACAATACTTTATATGATTAGGGGTTTGCTCACAAGGGACAGCATCCCAAAACAGTCTCCACCTTCTCTGCAAAATACAAAAAGATTCAGGTTCAATTTATACGTTAGAACCAATAGGACTATATCCACACTAGCAAACTAAACAGAGCCTGGTGCTTTCTTTGACACTGAGGCCAACTGGCACTCCTTACAATTAAGCTCTCTTGCCATCAAAAACGAGCTAACAACATTCAAATTGCCTATTGGGAATGATTCCCACTCTGTGCTAATTTCCAATACATGCCTGAGAATTATTTTCAAGCACACTAGTTGGAACAGAATGATATTTTGCCAGAGACTACAGGAGCTTTTTAACAATATGGAAGATAATTTTTTCAGTGTCTGTGCCTGTGCTCTGACAGGGATCTACTATCATAAATTAAAGGCTCACAGGCATTTAATAACCAGGCAAAAGTGGATTTTAAGTTATAAATGCTCTTCTGTTTTCCCCATCCCCTTCTTCTTATATATCCCTGTAACTGTTAGCATCTAAACTTGCCATATGTCCATGTTTAACATAGAAATTGTTAAATCCCTGGAATTCCATACTGTAGGCACACAAAATACAGTCCAACTCTCCTGCATCCCTCTCACTGGAATCCAGAAATAAAAGATTTCTTTATGAAAGATAGAGGTTTCCAAAAAAAATCCACATTTTTCTAATAGGCCACTAAAGGATGTGCTTGTGCTATAACCCTTTTATCTTTAAGGTCTCGGGGAATGAACTGCGTTAATTTCTTACTTCAGATATAGAGAATTCAAATCTACTGCATCTACCTCCCGAAAGCTTTCACTAGCTGCTGGGATACAATTTTCTTGAAGAGAAAGTCATTTTCTATGTCTATCATTGAACATGTGCTACTTTGCAGCAAGAAATGCAAGATTTAAAAGACTGGAGTCATACCACAAGAGAAAACTCACAGGTTTTAAGACTGGAAGTGTTGGGATCTCTCTCTGCTCCAGATATTGTTTAGATGGTGTATCTGATGTAAAATTCATTTCATTACAGAGCTCAGATACTCTAAATTTGGTAAAAGGGAATGGATGAAAAGCCCATTTTAAAATAAGCATCACCGAAGTTACATTCTGTGAGAACCAGAAGTGCTAGTTTGATCAGCTCTGTTCTGATCATCACTCCCTACAGAATAACAATTTCAGAAGTGTGCCAAAGGCCAGTTTTGTTTTCTTTCCCTCTCAAGAGAGCTATGAAAAGACAGATGAAGTAAAAGTCACCAGACAATGCTAATTTGACAGATCCTGTATCAGTCAATCAGTCTTTATTTCATTGGTTGATGGCATTTTGTTGGGCTTTCACTACTTCTAGGAGTAAAAAAAAAATAAAAATTAGTGAATTAAGAGAGAGTATGTAACAGAGTAAAATGTCAGACAAGCCCAGGAACACTCTTTAGCACTGATGTTAATTGATATGAAATGTCCCACAACCATACTGTTAATTTTTCCTGCCCTCCAAAATACTGTAGCTGCTTCTAGACTTCCTACTAGGAGTAGCTAGTGGGCTGTCTTAACTCCAATACTGTGGCCAAACACTGCCTGGAAAAGCAATACATGACATGGGCCAAAGGACTACTGGGGACAATTTTGCTGGTCTATCCAGCTCTGTAAGTGATCGATATTGAGTGGCAGAGATGGCACTGAGTAAAAAATGTTTGTTCCATTAACATGTAACCATTGATTCATTTGGTCCTTTCTTCTTTTCCTAGCAAAATCTGAGCCAACACTGTTGGGAACTGACCCTGGCCCCACAAAGAGTTTCAAATGAGTGGAAATCCAATCCTACAGGTAAATGAATCAAACTCACTTAACAGACACTCCTACAAAGTTACAAAGGTCTCCCCATAAGACCTTACTCATTCGGGAAGAACGGACATCATTTCCAGTTGTTCAAAGAGCACTGTGAGGCATTATGTCTTAAATTCTGCCTGAGGAAAATCTTATTATCTTACCTGATTAGTCGCCTAATTTATGAAGTCCTGATTTGAAATTGGGAGTACTGGAACATGAAATTTGTTACACAGGATATCAGCTTATTGAGCCTGTTATGCTGTTATGTTACCCAGAGATCTAGAGGAAAGTAGCCCCAAAAAGCCCCCAGCAGATGTTCTGAGTCAAAAAGAATTTTTCTAAACCTGCCACTGAAATCTCCATGTCTGATACCATATCTTATCACACCAGCTCCATTAAAAATGACCATCAGAATTTTTACTTGTCTCCTCCTAATCCAATTTCCATCCCCTTCTTTTTCTTAGAGAGCTATTAGTAAGGTACATTTTTCAAAACACAGCCAAGACAAAATCTGTGGTCATCAAGGTTGTATGCCTAGATTTCCCTTTACTATGTCTCAGGTGACTCTGTGTTTTGCTTTGGCTTGTTTGAGTTCTGCTCGTTCCTTATGACATCCATTCTGTGAACAGCTTGTCTATGATATTTCTGTAGAAATGGAGCCGTGATCTTACCAGACAAGACACCTCTGCCCAGTAGTAACACCCCAGTTTCAAAGCTCCCAGCTTAACTGAGAGTATTGCTTATGTTTAAGGTTTTAAAATTTGTACATCAAATTTTTACCAAACTTTTAGTTCATTATTACCTGAATTCATGTACAGATGAAACCGGAACACGCTTTCCAAAGAGATTTCTTTTAACTTACTGAGAAAATATTTTGGCAAAAGGTCTCAGGGATAACATACAATCAAGGAAGAAGCATTCCACAGAACCACACAAAATAAAGTAATCCAGCATAAAGCTTAGTAGAATAGAGCCCATCAGTTTTAAGTTACCCAAAAGAGATTAAGGCAAAGAAAGAAAAGAAAATCTAAAAAAAAAAAAAAAAAAAAAGAGAAAAAAAAAAAAAAAAAAAAAGAGAAAAAAAAAAAAAAAAAAAAAGAGAAAAAAAAAAAAAAAAAAAAAGAGAAAAAAAAAAAAAAAAAAAAAGAGAAGATATTAGAATAACAGAATTAAATAGTTACTACTGAAGAAGTGGAATGAATGAACGAATGAACGAATGAACGAATGAATGAATGAATGAATGAATGAATGAGGAAGCCATGTTATGATGGCAAGTCCAAAGAGGGAGGCAAAGACAGAGCTCATGTGCTGCCGTATTTATGTGTTCTGGCCACCATGGTCACACCTTCCAGTGGGGACAGCTTGCTCAACCCCACTCAGTGCCCTCCAGGCCAGATTGAGGTTGCCTGCAGCCACTCAAAGGCTCCAGGGAGCATGGTGTGGGCAGGCTACCAGGTAGGCCTTTGATTGACAGCCTTTGCCACATGGCATTTGGCAAGTATTTGCCTACCATATATGATGGCTGCAGCCATATGCCTTTTGTGGGGCTTCAGGTTTGGCCCTCCCTACATGGATAAACAGATCCTGCACACCACCTCCCTACACACACACTAGTTGATTTCTTCTTACCCAAATAATTACATAATCTGGTGAGAAACTGGAATCCAGTATCTCACACTAGCACAGCATTTTCTTCTTTACCCAAATAAGCTAACAAACCTTTCGCAGAACTGCATCTTTCAGACTATTCTGTCTGAATACTCAAAAGCATATAACAGCCAAAATTCCTCATACGCACACTACACAAAAGTGCAAACCAATATATTTTTACCTAAACAAAAAATCATGCATAAATAAAATAATAATTTACACAGAAATTTCCTCGACCCCTTTCTTAAATTCTAAGCTGTTTAGTATAAAGAGTCAGGTATTCATAATTTATTATTTCCATTTTTCCATATGGTGAATCATCCTCACAATATTGCATGTCATTGATGCTGTTATGCAGCTCTACAGGACAAATATATTTTATCTTGATTTGTCTTGCAGCCAGACTATTCTTCTGATAGCACAGTATGGTCCTATCATCTTTACTTTGGACAATTCATTATTTCATTTAGCTACGGTCTTCTATGCTCATCTTTCCCCCATAAAATTTCTTTTCTGATAACAAATTTGTTCAAAATGGTCATTTTTCCTAGTGCAAATATTGTTCATGCAGTTGGATGACAGCTAAGATCAATCACTCTATTTTCCTTGATCCATGATACAGGTGCCACAATATTGACAGCTTCAGCAGCTTCTGTATGCACTGATAATTTTGTTATATGAATAGTCCCGAAAAACTAGGGAAGTTTATATATGGATTCACCCAACTAGCAAATACCCCCCATTTTAATTTCTTTCTCATACTAGAACATATTTCTTCATTTAGACACATACCTTTCCTCTAGACCATTAAACATGAATGAGAACACCTAAATAAAAGTACTCATAGAAATTTGCTTTGTGAGTAACTCTCGTTCTATTTCTGTTCTGAAGATTGGCTTTTACAGATTAAAACACATGGTTGATAACAACATGGAAAATAAGTGGAAAATAAGTGGAAAACAAATGTGACCTACACATGGACTATGGTTTTAAAAGAGCAAATTAAATCGTGTACAAAGTGAGTCTTGTGTAATGATTTCAGTATGGTCAGTTTATACTGTTGTTCCACTAGTCTGGTGGCATGCTAGCAGCAAACCACAGAAGTGCCCCACTATAATCCGTAATTCTTAAAAGGAAAGATCATGGGAATTGATAAAATCTTGTAAGGCAAACATTTAAACGAAAAAAGCCAGCTGCATCCAACTGACTGTATGCTTCATTATCGATACACTCAGGAACACAAAAGAAAGTAATCTGTGGATTGACCCTTTACATAGTGATGCAAGTATAGTCACATGGCATTATAGAATCTGAAAAACAGATGGATAATGATGATCTCAACTTTTCTTTACATTTCTTACCAATTTTTTACACTGATCTGCCCACAATGAATAGTTTCCAGAGTATCAAAGTAATTTGGTATCAAATAACCAGTTTAACAGAGTTGTTACTCTTCTCCACAGACACCCCCTTGTCTTGGGGGAGAAGCTTGCATGCCCTTATGAATTTGAGAGCTATACTGGCATTGGCATATGCCTCCAGTAGGGTGTCCATGGGTAGGATGGGCTCGCTAGCCACCTGGCAACCATCCTAGGAGAAGGATAACTCTAAACCCAAATCTGGGCAAATGGAGCTCGCTTAGCCCTGTAAGGCCATCCATCTCAGAGAAGGATACTCTAACGAAACCTGCATCCTGAGATCTTTGCTGTCACCGAATAAGCTTGCTAGGCCCTGGCAGATGAATCTTAGGAGTAAAGGGTGGGGCCAGTTCTGCACACACTGAACCTCACATAAAAAATCCTTTGTGCAGGCTAGAAGCATACATCCACATTTGTAAAGTCCTGTAGTGACAGAGGAGGGATGAAACGGCAGGTGATAAGGTGCACTGGAAGCCGCAGACCCAACTCTGCATGCAGGCGGTTCAGGACACTGGTCGCTCAAGACTGACCCTGGAGATGACAGTCTTGATTGGCAACATCCTGAATGACCAAGCAGCCTTTTTCAAGGGGAGCACTGCTTGCTCCACATGGAGAGGGGCCTAGAAAAGGTGGCCTAACCAAAGCTCATCTCCATCCTCCACCCAGTTGGCTAACCACAGCCAATGTACATCTTCTGATGCGGTCAAACAAACAAAAAGAGAGAGAGGTGTACACCTCCCTCCAAAGGTGTGTTGAGATTGACAGTCACATGTTGGAACATTAGAACCATGCTTGATATTGCGGATAATGGATGTCCTGAGCATCTTTTTGCTCTATTTGCCCATGAACTACCACAACTCAACATCAACATTGCTGCTGAGTGAAGTTTATCTCCATGAGGAAGGCAGCCTCAAAGAACATGGTGCCAGCTACACACTCTTTTGATCAGGCTAACCCAAAACCAAAAGTCATCTTTCAGGAGTTGGTTTCATGGTTAAAAACTCCATCACCTCCAAACTTGAAAACTTGCCTGTAGGTCATTCTGACGACATTATCTCCCTATGCCTCCCATTACACAACAAGCAACATGTTGTTTTCTTCAGCATGTATGCCCCAACTCTCCAAAGTGACCCTGCAGAAAAGGACAAATTCTACACTCACCTGTGCCACCTCACTCAAAAGGTTACTGCAGATAAGATCATAATCCTTGGTGACTTCAATGACAGAAGCCTGGAAAGGAGTACTTGGCAAGCATAGTGTTGGGAACTGCAATGACAATGGATGCCTCCTGCTAGAGTTTAGTGCAGAGCAGAAGCTCACCATCGCCAACACTATCTTTCAGCAGAAAGACAGCTTGAAGACAACCTGGATGCATCCTCGATCCAAGCACTGGCACCTCCTTGACTACATCTTACTGTGCCAGAGGAATGTTCACTACATCCATCATACCTGAGTGATGCCTAGTGAAGAATGTCAAACAGACAGCCTTGTGTGATGCAAAGTTAACCTCCACTTTAAGCCAAGACCTAAAAGGGGCGGCATTCCAAGGAGGAGGCTCCAGGTTAACAATCTTCAAATAGCTACAATGAGAGACAGCTTTCAGGTAAATCTTCAAGCTATACTTGAAGACCATTCCATAGATCCCTCTCCTGAAGCGCTTTGGCAACATGCTAAGAGATCCAGGATTAGTTGACAAAGA
>VXBA01001975.1:32008-50039 GCA_013399895.1 Serilophus lunatus | reverse complement strand
TAACACTCCTCTTTGCAATCTTGCCACTGTCAGCCTGGAGTATCAGAAGTGGGTAATAATCAGAGGGCTGAATCAGCCCGGGAAGTCTCTCAGTGATGTCCCATACCCGGCTGGCAGCAAGGCAACAGACCTCCCTATGGGTTGGGTCCAATTGGCATATGGGACCCTCTGTTCCTCTCAGAAGGGAGTCACCCACCACAATCACCCTCCTTTGCTTCTTAGTACTGTCTGTTCTGACCCGTTTGATTAATGAAGAAGAGCTGTGAGTTTCCTGGGGCGGAGAGCTACCATCAGAAACATTAGTCTGATCATAAATCAGTATTTCATCATCGATCATCATTCTATCCTCAACCTGGCTATCAAATTCCAGGGCCCCAAACCTATTTCGTAATGGTAATTGGAAAGGTGGCATCTGAAAGGCAGGCAATGCACAGGAGGGAATTTTTTTCCCCCCACGAGAAGTGACCCACACCCAATCCTCCTCAGCATCTAGGTCACTTCCAACAACCTGGTTGAAAAGAAATGAGAAGTACCAGATTCCTCAGACTCCTGGGAACCATTATTAAGAGGGCGCAACTCCACCAGTCTAACTCTTTCACAATCACGAATGCTCCTCAGCCTCTCTACTTCTTCCTTAAGCTCTGCCACCATACAGAGCAGATCATTCACCTGGTCACACTGGACACAGCGAACTGCCGCGCGAACTGCTGCGCGAACTGTCTCTCTGCAACGGCCTCTCTGCAGCCCAGATCACCGCACTCCCTATAAGCCCCTAAGCCTTAAATGCAGGAGCAAAGCCCTCATCAAGCACCCGCTCTCTGAGCCCAGAGACTGCTGGGAAATGGAGTCCTTGCGCTCTGCCTCGATTCAAAAAATAAAAGAAAAAACGGCTCAAAGCCTCTATCCTTCTTGGAAAAAATGTACTTCTATGAATCACTAAGAATCATGGCTCTTCTTTGGAAATGGACATTCAGATGACTGCTTTTTAGTCTTCACATTATGACTCTATGTAACAGGAAATTGAGGTTTATTATTTTTATTGGAGGGATAAAACTGATGCCTGGAATAGGCAACAATGTGTACCTACAATGAAGTACACAAAACACTTCTTCAATCATTAGGAGGGTAATTTACTATGAAAATGAATGTCCATTCTCATCATTACTAAGAGTGATTTTGATTCATTGGGAACTTTTGTTTTTTGGTTTGGTTTTTTGGTTGTTTTGAGTTATTTAACTGCTTTTTGAGGAAATTATTAGAAAGTAGTAGGCTTCACAATCAAATATAAACTACCACAATAAGTGCACAAAAGTGCATGTAACAAAAAAAAAGGACTTTTTTATGTCTACCTCTAAAAAATATCCTCAAATAGTAACAGACATTCCTTTTCTACCAAAGCACAAAACCCCTCCAAACAAATAGAAAAAAACAAAAAAACAAAACCAAAACCAAACACAAACACAAACAAAAAACAAAACCCCCAAACCAAAAATCAAACCAAATCAAAAACCACTCACTCATATTCTCATGTTCTAACATTAAGCTTTATCTTCTCAAACACTTTGTATTCATGAGCACATTCTTTCCTTTAAACCTTTTACTGTTGGGTCAGACATGGATTGTTGTAATAGGTTTGCATGGCAAAGTTTTGGTTGCTGTGGGTGTGAGAGCACTGTTTTCTGTGAGAAGCTGCCAGCAGTTTCTCCTATATCTGACACAGCCAATGCCAGCTGGCTCCAAGATGAACCCACCTCTGACCAAGGCCAAGCCTATCAGTCATGCTGGTAGCACCTCTGGGGTAACAGATTAAAGAAGGGAGAGAAAAAAACCTGTTTAATTGCAGCTGGAGTGAGTATATCTAAAAGACCAGCTCTGCAGACACAAAGCCCAGTGAAACAAGAAAAGGAGGAAGTTGCCCAACAGTCTGTGGTGAAGACCATGATGGTTCACAGTGGAGCAGATATCCACCTGCAGAGTATGGAAGACCCCACACCAGAGCATGTGGATGCACAAGGGAGGCTGTGACCCTGCAGGAAACCCATACTAGACCAGATTCCTGGCAGGATCTGCAGCCCTGTGAAGAGAATAACCCAAAACAGAGCAAATTTTCTGGCAGGACTTGTGCTCCCTTGTTGGACCCATGTTCTTGAATGGCTGCACTCTATGGAAGGAACCCTGGCTGGAGCAGTTCACCAAGAACTGCAGATTTTGGAAAGGACTCATACTGGAGACATTCATGTTTTCTGTGCGAGAGATACCAAGCTGGACGTGAGGAAAAGTGTGAGGAGTCTTCTCCCTTTAAAGGAAGGAGCAGCAGAGGCAACATATGATGAATTGAACACACTCCCAATGGTAGACAAAATCGGGAGTGAAGCTGAGCCCAGGAAGAAGGTTAAAGCGAGGGAAAGGTGTTTTAAGATTTGGGGTTTATTTTGCATTATCCTTCTCTGATTTGATTGGTTACAAATTAAATCAATTTTCCCAAGCTGAGTCTGTTTTTCCCAGGACAGTAAGTGGTGAGTGATCTCTCTTTGTCCTTATCTTGACCCATGAGTCTTTCAATGTATTTCTTCTCCCCTGTTCATTTCAGTCGGGCAGTAATCGGGCATGCCTCAGGCCTCAGATGAAATCTCTGGGTTCTTGGGTTGTGCTCAGCTTGTGCCTGGGTCTTCATATGCCAGAATAATGTTGAAGGATTGTTGTGAACATAGAGAATGAAATTTTATCCATCCTTAAGATGTGACAGATGTACAGGGAGAAGTTTTTAAAGCAAACTATTCTTTCAGTTCATTTCCTTAAAAGAAGGTATTTCATTTGATTCAGTTGGGACCTTGGGATTCAAGCAGAATATAGACAGCGTGAATACACCCAGGGGAAAAAAGAGAACAACCCAAACTACTAATGTAGAAACTATTAGTACTGAAACATTATTGTAAAATGTAATATTTTTGCAGAGCCAAAAGAAATTATAAATTGGAAAACAAAAGACAATGTGCCACTAATTTATGCCTTGAGCCAGATGGCAGATACACGAATGGCAGGTCTACATCTTTAATATGGTGTGAGGAATCAGGTGGACAACTTATAATGATACATGATAACAGATGACAACCTTTTTCTTTTAAAATAGCGGAGTTTATGTAGTGGGAGCTTAAAGGAAAAAAAATAGATTTTGTAACTTGCTGGGATTACTTTCTCTGCATCTGTTTCTTATCCTCTGTGTTAGCCACAAGAGTAAGGAATTTTTTTCCATTCTGCCTAGATACGTTTGCCTACTTCCTATCCTCATACTACATGTTCAAATCACCCCAAAATTTTTGTGGCAATATAGCAATATTTCTTACAGAATCATGCTTGCCAAATTTAAAAGGGAAGGTCTTTTCACTTGCACATGGCTAAAAGATTCAAGAGCTGACATATGACAAGGTTTTTTGCAAGAGTTAAGCAGCATCTTGACAATAACTATAATTAAAGTTGCCACAGCTTTGGCCTGATTAAACACTGAACAATACAGCTGCCACTCTTTGACTACCTTAGGCAGGTGAAGCATCTGACGACATATAATATCTTTTGGCAGCCAAGTTAATTATAACATAGTTGAATGCATTTCTTTAGAGGAAAAATATTTAAATAAATTAATGGGAGAGTAACTCTAATGAAAGACGTCAGAGTAATCCTAAATATTGCTAACAAGTATACCTGATGTCTCTGAAGTATGCTAACTTTTTTGCATATTATTATGTATTTTTAACATTTTTTCCAATTTTACATCCCTTATATGCACATTTAAGAATACTGAACTTTGCAATGTCAAAGCTCACACTATTTCCTGAAAGTTTCATGGGAGATGAAAGCTGAAATAGGCATTCGAGGAACTTGAATGTTAATTAATGGGGACTGAACATTCAAATTTCTTAGGTGGCATGGAGAACCATAACAAATGTGTTTGTTTCAGCCCTCTATATGAAGATGCTGACAATGGTGTTCCAAACCATTTTCTAACATTTATATATGAACAGCTGCATGAATGAGGGATATAATTATATGCGGGTAGCACTAATGACTGTCATTGTATTGTGTGTGACGCTTTTGCTGAAACACTGAAAACTTAAGAAACATATATCACACCTAAGTATGTTCAGCAAAGATTTTTAATACATGCTGATGAATGACAGATTAAGAAGGATCTCCTCCTTGTCACTGAGTCTGTAAGAGATAAATAGATACAGTACTTTTTGAAATATAAAAAACAAAACAAAGCTTTCATAAACAAGAGCTTTGCCTGAAGGTTCAAATGTACCTAATGGAAATTCCCCTGTAGCATAGTCTCAGTCTCTTTGTCTCTTAAATTATTATTGCAGGGAACTTTAGTGAGGTATGAATAATTTTTATTAATGTGCTTTAATTTGTATTTCTGTGCCTGATTAAATATTTAGACCAACTCAGTTTGGGAATAAAAAACTTTACACTAAATATTGTTACTATTTTTCTTGAAAAACAAAAAAAAATTTAGAAGTGATTTATAACTTGTCTCAAAATTCTGACACAATTAATTAAAACCTCTTCTGAAATCATGGGGGTTTTTGTATTCATAATAAGACCAAAAAAAGTGCTACTTTGTTCTTGGAATAGGTGAGCCTTTTAGTATGACTGCATTCTTGTACTTTCTCCATACAAGTGTAAAAAATAGTCCAGAGAGACAGTCAATGGAGATAAAATTTGTCTGTGACTGATGCTTTGAAAATTCAGGAATTGCTAGTAGCCTTATATGATGAGATGACTGACTTAGCTGATTACGGGAAAGCAATGGATAGTTTACCTTGATTTTAGTGAGATTTCCAACAATGTTTCTCATAAGATCATAATAGAAAAGCTAAATAAGTAAACAGTAAGCTGTATTAGTAAACAGTGAGGTAAACTGAAAACCGAAGGGACAGATGGATTCAAAGGTTTGTGATCAGTGGCACAAAATCCAGGTGGAGGCAAATCACCAGTGGTGTTCCTAAGGGATCTACACTGGGTTTGGTACAGTTTAACATCCTTACCAATGACCAGAACGTTTGCTGATGGTACAAAACTGAGACGATTGGTTGATACACCAGCTGTACAGCCAATCAAAGGTGTTTGAACAGGCTGGAGAAATGACCTGACAGGAAATCTCTTCAACAACAGAACACTACACTTCTGCACCTGGGGATGGATAATGCTATGCATCAGTATACGCTGAAGGTTGACCAGTTCGAAAGCAGCTGTGCAGTGAAGGGGGTGGAGGCTCTTTTGAACAACGAGAGCTGGCAATGTGCCCTGGTGGCAAAGAAAGATAAAAGTATCCTGGGTTGTATTAAGAGGAGTACTGCCAACAGATTGAGGGAGGTGATTCTTCCACTCTATTCAGCACTAGTGAGGTACACCTGGAATGCTATGCCCAGTTCTGGGCTTCTCAGCACAAGAAATACATGGACTTATATGTCCAATATGGAGATATTGGATCAAGCGCAACAAAGGCCCATGGAGATAACGAAGGAAGGGGTGGATCTATCCTTTGATATCCTCATAGGCAAGCTCAGGAAGTGTGGACTGGATGAGTGAACAGTGAGGTGGATTGAAAAATGGCTGAATGGCAGGTGTTAGAGGGTTCTGAGCAGTGGCACAGGGTCCAGTTGGAGGCCTGTCACTAGAGGTGTCCCCCATGGGATGATACTGGACCCAGTAAAGTTTAAATGATTAATCAATGACTTGGATGAAGGAGTAGATGCCTTTTCATCTGCCTGTGCAGCCTTTCAGAAGAACCTTAATAGGCTGGAGAGATGGGCACAGAAGAGCCATCTGAAATTCAACAGATCCAAATGCAGGATCCTGCAGCTGGAAAGGAATAACCCCATGGACCAGTACAGTCTGAGGGCTGTCCTGCTGGAAAACAGCTCTATAGAGAAAGACCTGGGGGTCCTGGTAGCCAACCAGCTGTACATGAGCCACCAGTGTACCCTTGTGTCCAAGAAATCTGGTGGTATCCTGGGATGCATTAGGAAGAACATTACCAGCAAGTTGAGGAGGTGATCCTGTCCCTGTACTCAGACCTGGTGAAGTCACATCTGGAGTACCATGTCTGGTTCTGGGTTTCTCCATACTGGAGCTCCTGAATCGAGTCCAGTGGAAGACAACGAGTACCTTAGCTTCTTGTTTATGAGGAAAGTCTGAGGCAGCTGGGCTTGTTCAGCCTCAAGAAGAGAAGACTGAAAGGGGGTCTCATCAATGTGTAGAGGTATCTACACATTATTATTATTATTATTATTATTATTATTATTATTATTATTATTATTATTATTATTATGCATTGGAATGGGCTGCCCAGGGAGGTGGTGGAGTCACTGACCCTGGAGGTGCTCAAGGGCAGGCTGGATAAGGCACTTGGTGCTGTACTTTAGTTGATGGGCTGTAAGATTATGGGTTAGGCTTGATGATCTTTAAGGTCTCTTCCAACCTTGTTGATACTGTGATACTGCAATCTGAAGGGAGGGTGCCAAGAAGAGGGAGTCAGGCTGTTTTTGATGGTGCCAAGCAATAGGACAAGAGGCAATGGGCAGAAACTTGAATATGGGAAATACCACCTGAACATGAAAAATAGCTTCTTTACAGTGATTTTTGTGGCATTACCTGTAATTTTTTCACAGTATATTTCTTCCAAATCTAAATCAAAGCAGTTTTCATATTGAAATTAATAAATGCTTATTGCCACATTTTGGGAAATTGAAATGGTCTTCTGCTATAAAAACATAGCTTTTACAATTACAACATACAGTTTTTACAATTTAATTTAAAATGTAAAAGATCTTTATATGAAAAAAAATGTACAAAATAAGAACAGGAATTTTCTCCCTTGCCATCTACTTCTTCCAAATTTTGTGAAAGAGAAGGTTTTCTCTTGTCTTTATTAGAAGTTATTTGCTTTTGCCGGAACAGAAGAGACTGCTGAAATTCTTCCAAAAGCAATCTTTATATACTGAACTTCCAAAATTAATTCTTCAGGCAGTGAAGCAAGCCTATGAGTTACACTAAGGTCTGCAACAATGTCAGTAATTAATGTTGATTTGTTTTCACAGAGGGGATGGGTATTGAAAGATATTCTGATGCAATGTCATGTGAATTTGCGTTGCTTTATCTTCTGAAATTACTGACTTTAGTTATCTATGCTAGGTAGTGTTCCTTGATATAGGTTTGCCCACATATTATATTATTATTATATTATTATACAGCAAAGTATGACACTGAAATGAGGACTAATCATAAAAATAATCTACAGACAGAAAGTGAGAGGGATTTTGTCTTTAGCAGTTGCAGAAAGAGGATCAGAACTGCTATCTGAATACGGCACTTTTCCAGATTAAATTTTTGCCTGCAAACCCTTTCATAACATGACCATTACAATCACTATTTATTCCATTACTAGTGTAATGGCGGTGTTATAAACATTTTTCCCTTTTTTCAAATTACAATGAAAATCAAAATTAATAACTCAAATATAGATTAAAAATATATATTTGGGGTTATTTTCTACAGAAACACAAAGAACTCTTGACATTTATTTGCTCTTAAAAAATATGAGTCATAGTCTTAAGGAGAGCTGTATGCAAGTATCTCTCTTCAGATGAAAAAGATCCAGGTAAAATAAAGATATATCTGAAATAAGTCAGAAAATTATTGTCTTTTATACGTCATTAAAGCACACATTTGGAAACAAATTTTTTTTCTGAATAATGTTTGTTCCTCAAAATTTCTGCTAAATTCTCAGAAATTAAATGTCTCAAAAATACATTATTTAAATATTAATTTAATAAAATTAATGTTTAACAATATTTTAAAATAGTTTTCAATACTTGTTGAGAAAGGAAACATCACTAACTAAGAAAGATATATAAAATGGTACAAGTCTAGAATTATGTCTGTCGATTTAAAACAAGCAAAAATGAAAAATACCAGAGTTTGCCTTCTCAGACATTTTACAATATATCAGTCTACTGAGTAACATGTCTCTTGCTGCCACTTACGTGTGCATATATGTAGACTTTTGTCTTTCCTACATTCAAACTGATTAGAGATTTAGTTTTAACTATCCACCATTTCAGAGTTTTAAAATTCCTGGAGTTTGGGAGGAAATGATAATTTCATACAAATCATTCCTTCACAGAGGAAAGATATAAAATACAGTATATTTATAGACGCATTCTCACATTTATTTTGTAACATTCAATCATACGTAGAATGAAGAAACAAACTTAAATAACAGTTATTCTCTTGCATGATCTTGAGATGAGGACCACATATGATAACAGTTAAGTGCTTAAAGTACCCAAGAAACATCTCTAAAGAAGGAAAAGATGTGTAAGAAAATTTAGAACTTTATTTACTTGAAGAAGTTAAAATTCTTGCTGCTACTCAGAGGAGTAATAACTGCCTTTATCATTCTGATTTCATCTCATTCCCCTCTTCCTCCAACCATATGAGCTGATCTTCATCAAAACATCTTATGGAGTAAATTAAAGTGCAAGAAACTAGTGTGCTGTATGTGGGAGTAACACATTACATTGACATGTCAGAATATGTTTGCCCTTACAATAACTCCCTTTTGTAAAATTTGCGGTCGTCTTGACTCACAAATACTGCATTTCATTCAGTATTATGCAATAATTCATTTTTTTATTATTTTTGTAGTTACTCTCTTTTGAATCAAATTAAGTATTGAGTGACTCTGGGACATTGGAATTTCTTTACTATCCTGACTAGCAATAACACCAGAAGAGGTCAACTTCATTAACAAGAGAATAATTCAGTTTATCATGACATTAATGCATTCAACAAAACATTGCTCCTGTACAGCCATATTGCCATGGGCTCTGGTTGTCAGGTCCTATAAATTAAATAAGATTAGATTGCCAGTAGCTGGATTCAAGAATTCATAGAAAATAAAAGAAAGAAAAGGAAGTGGATTTTTTTTTTGTGGGAGTTTAAAATTTTATATTCCTAAAATTATAACTTTTCAGGCTCTTCCTTACTGTTTATTGCATTCTGTTGTCTTTCTGATTAAACTCATATTAATTCTTTTGATATTCTTAACCATGATTAAAAATTACATTAGTGCTTATTTTAGTAATTTCTTTTTTTTTTTTTCCTTTTCATTTTATACAAGAAAGAACATTTGAAATTAATGTTTGAATAATTAAAATCTTCCTGTAAGTTCGAGAAATTCTTGGCATAGAAAAGTGTACAATTTTGAAGCAGAATACTGATTAAAATGAGAAACTTGGAAAACAGCTGGATTAAATATGTTCGGAAAGAGGTTAAATTAAATTCTGGTTTTGTCTACTGTTTAACACCTTTTCAAGAGATAAAAACAGATAACTATAAGGAGGATGAAATAAACTGACTATATACAAAGGATATGGCTCATGTTAAAGTCCATTTCCTTAATTTTGAAGTTAATACTCCTTCAAGGCAGCTGCTGGAAAGTACATGTCTTGTGCTGGTGGAATAGACAGGTGGCCAATATGTGCCAGCTGGAGCAAAAGAGCTGAAGAAATTGGTCCATAAACTCATTCATGCCTTCCTCTATCTTATCTGGACATTTAAGTTTTATTTTAAGAAACTTCATCAGATGTATAAGATTAACATAAGACATGGAAGCATAGAGTATTAGATAGTGCTTCAGCATTATAATAGCTTTTCCTGATGTTTAGAATAGTAGTAGGTAAAATTTCACTTGCAACTTCAATTTACTAGAAGAAGCGTAATTGCTTGTAAAAAGACCATTTGACCTTTTTCTTCATATAACAAATGCTCCCAGCATGGTATGTATGCCATAGTAATCTTCCAAAGGTTTCAGCTATTTCTTCAGTGAATTAAAAGGTTATTTATCTATGTATTTGTCTATTTACTTATTTGTTTGAATAAGCAATTTAACATGAGGTAAATTTACACTAGGCTCACATACTATGATATTGTTTGGCTTATAAATGCTATTTATTGCATATAATTTGCATGGAGAACATAGATTTTTTTCATTTTCGTTGTGTACTTGTTAATCCATTTCAAAAAGTATTATGCTAATTATAACAGTGTGCTTCACATTTAGCATCTGAATTGCTCATTTTCAAGGTTTTTTTTAAATTGTAATCTGTTAATTACTTGTTTAATGGAGTGTGTAATTACCTACTTTAAGTTAGAAAACTGCTTTCATTTCAAAGCAAAAAGCCCTTTCTAGAAATGAAAGTATGTAAATGCAGTCCTTGCAGATACAGAATATAAACTCCTTTGCTTCAGTACTTGTTTAATTTTTGTCTGAAAATAAATTGTTACCCACCCTATGTCTGTAGTTATCATTAACACTGTGTTCGAGGAAATTGAGTGTTAACATAAAAAAATATTTCTTTGTGAAAATGTGGAGAAGGATTAACAGGAAAATGCATTTTTTTAACTAAAAATGAGCAAGAAATAGTTTCCTAATCCTAAGGGAATTCTTTGGTGAAAAGATAGAAAAAGGCCAGATTGTCATTTTTTGTGAATTAAAAAGAAAACCCAACAAACAATCTGAGCCTGAATCTTAGTTTTTAAACTAATAGTTAATTAAATACTTGAAGTTAAAGGTAGTCTTGAAATAAAAATAAAAATGGTAATGTGTATCTGTATTTGTTGCTTGTTTAAAACCTGGTTTTGGGCAAGACAATCATCTAACAAAGGAACACCTAATTTTTCTTGAATATCTTTTTAAATACCTAAAACTACTGAATTCTTTCATTGCTGAAGAGGAAGTCACTAAATTGATGAGCCAAAATTTGGGATTCCTTCTATTCACTTCACTTGTGGGGTTGTGTACATACTGGCAACCTTAGAATCTCTACAATTGCCGATGAAAAAACTCACGCGAATTATGGAGAGTAATCATTCACTACCTCAGTGTTCACTAGTTTGGTGACTCGAACATCCCATTGGAGAATTGACTGATTCAGTGTGAGAATGTTGAAATTTACATTTTCCTGTAGGTTGCTGAAATAAGTTCCACTATATGAGGATATCTATGGCTGTTTTTCATCAGCCTTTTCTGGTTAAATGATTTCTTTTTACATTCTTTAATAAAGAATTATTTGAAGTAAATTAATACAGGTAGCAAAATCTTAGAGTCTCAGTAGCTAAAAATTCAGAAAATTAGCTGATTAAATTTCTTCTCAAATAACTGCACTAACACAAATTTTAAAAAACTAATGGAGACTATGTCTCCCTTTTTGAACAGGAGTTTAATGTGATAGAGCAATTATTCTCAAGTACAGACTGGAAGTCTTGGAAGGTAAGAAATATTCAACCAGCGTCTGAAAATTTCTTAATTTTTCTTTGCTTCTTGAAATATTTTTTGATACTGTGATTACTGAATTACTCATTAATCTCTTATGAATCTTTGCTGCTGCTGGCAGAAAAATTTTACAGTGGAAAATGATGTAGAAAACAAACCTTTTCAATTTGTATTCATTAATTTAGGTAGCTCCCTGCTGAAGATTCAAAATTTTGGTTTTGTATCTCATTCTTATGTGTTTAACTTTCCACATATGTAGAGATAATTTAAATCTGTGGATTCTCCTAGGCCTCTGAAGAAGAGATAAATTTTCGTTAGAGAGTGAATGCACTACAGATTCAAATTCAATTTTGCACACAGATTGACATTCATGCATGAGTCTAAAAGAGCCAAGAACTGTTCTTGGATAACAGATTCATCCCTCGATGTTTTAGGCCAGCTTCAGTGTTATGCTGACAATGATCTGAAAACAAGGTATTGTTCTCCATTTCTGGATTTAAGTTCCTCATTGGGTTTTGCCTCAGCTTTATCCCAGGAAACAGAACATGTCAGCTACTCTCTCTTCAAAATATTAAGTAAAATACTTAATAATACTGAATAAAATCCAGTATATGAAAATTTGATATTTTTTTTTCCTGTGATGTGTGTGATAGGCAGCCTCACAAAAGCCAATATACTTTAATAAGAATGATTGGCCAAGCTTTGGGGAAAAACAGTTTAGTACAGAAAGTCTTCTGAAACATATGGGACCTAAAACTAAAGAAAATGCATTATTACACAAACCAGAACTAGGCTTCACAAAAAGTAAGTTTCAAAAGTATAATGATTTTGTATTTTAATGTGATTATATACATTGCTGCTAATATTTTGTTCAATTTTGTATGTATGGCTTAACTATGGTAGATAGTAACACAAAGTAGTAGTAGATAGACACAGAGAATATATTTTAAGGTTTTTACGTCTTTCTGTAGTTATTAAGTAATATAATTTATTATTTATTATTGTAGTTATTTTCCTGCTGTAATTATTAACATTTGGGAGATTCTTATTTAAGTGAAAATCAGACATATAATTATTTATAACCGTTTTTCTCCTATTTTTTTTTTTTTAATGGGCTTTTCAGTTCTTGTGTTTCTGTGTTTCAGGTTTTGCCTTACGGTGCTTAATTTTCCTGGGTTTCCTTCCTGGTAAAACTATTATATTTAAACCTCAGTATTATGTTCCTTTCCCAGTGAAAGATTTGAGAAACAAAGTTCAGACTTTAGTATGAAAGGATGTTTTCTGAATTTGCACAAAATCATAAAGAAGAATGTAGCATTTGAAATTGAATGAGGCTAAGTACATTTGATTTGGTTTCATGGCAGCAATATTAAGGGGCTGAGAAATTTTTATTCAGAAATGTGTCTTATAAAAATACAGTTGAAAAAAACTACCAGATTAAAGAACTGGACTTTCACGCTGAAATCCTATGTTCAAATCCTGTTAAATTTACAAATGAGTAATTTTGGTGGTCTATATCTCATTCTCTGTGAACATCTCTCTGTGCCACTAAGCTGTTCACATGGTTTAGCATGATTGGCAGCTCTGTCCAGAAGGGACAGACTATGACGGCTTGAGCACTGCAGATCAGGCTGAAGGTGCATTGAAGGTGTATGGAACTCATGTGTGATTTATTATTATTTTGCTGTTCTGAATTAAGTCAAAAACATGGAAACCTCCAAGAAGAAAACTTTTGCTATAGATGACGATACATTTACTTTTTTCAAGGACAAACTCTCTAGAAAGAATATCTAGAGCAAAGGTTAATGTTAAAATGGTCACTATTACCCCAATCAATTTCCCAATATTTTATAAATTTCTAAATTTATTTGAAGGAATTTGTCTATGTAGATATTTTTGTTGTCAACTACTCAACACTATCTCCTGTTCTGACTTTTGTTGCATTCGTAATAATTTTTAAAAATTCTAACATGTTCCAAATTTAAAAGAACGGAAAAGGAGAAAAAAAAAATAAACAAAAGCAAGCATCACTTTAAAGGTTATTATCAAGATATTTAATATCTGTTGAAAATAAATAAATGTCCACAGAATTGTCAAGTGAAGACACTATAGTTTCTTTTCTTTTATTCATTCTCTTTTTCAAAGGAAGAAAGCAAGGGGTTCTTTAGGGATTTCACTCTTCTCCTGCCTTTCACAAAGATGGATGTTACCCTATGTAACTAGGCAAGCAACTTGGCAAAAGCAGTATAACAATAAAGCGATATTTAAACAACTCTAGTTTCAAGAAAGGTGCCATAAACATTTTCGTACTTTATCCTCTCTCCAAACGATAATTTTTTAACTTAAGTGGTACATTTTAGTCACTTTTACTTCCATAGCAAGGAAATTCTGCTGGTTGTTTACACTTTGACACCCTTATAAGAGCTTGTTCCCTGATGCTGATAAAGCTTGAGGCCCTATATTAGAGACTTGTTGGTAAATATGTCATCCTTTATTGTACAATCAACCTAATTTTCTTACTGTAAAGAATATTTGTAACTCATGTTATGAGTCAATTAAATAATAGGATATAGAAGTCTATTTTTTTAACATCCTCATGGAGCTAGGCAGGCATATAGGCAACAGTTTTACAAAAGCACTTATCTGAATTAAGAGCTTAACTCTCGCTGACCTTCAAAATACCACACATATTTATGGTGCATTAGATTCTAATATGGTGTAGCACATAGATCTCACATGTTTGTTTTTAAATAAGGAACATTATTCATGACTGTTTTCTGAGCCAGGATTATACATTAATTTATTCCTGCAGCCACTTGTGGACAGAATGTTTTGCAATTCTGCCTTAAAAAATATGTAAATTTTTATGAAGGTTCTTATTTCTGGAAAACTTTAAAACATACAACCCCCCCCCCAAATACTTCAAAATCAGAATAAAATCTTTTATTTAAGTAGAAGAGTTTCCACTTCATAAAGTTTTATTCCATTTCCTTTCTCATTAAGGAGAAAGGAATGTTGTAGCTTTCACTTACATATACTTAAAACATTTTCTACATTTTTTTTTAACTCCTAGTGACCAGAAATTCAGCTATTCTCAATTTTCAAGCCAACCATATTTGTCACTTTTGTAATATTCAAAATATAATATGTAATAATTTGTTCATCATCAAGAAAATATAATTTTATATATTCAAAATATCCTCTTCAAGGACTTCCAGAGGAGTTTTAACTACAGGAGATTTAACACTTTACTGAAAATATTCCAAAGTAAAATTAGTTGCTAAACTGAAATTTAAAAAAGCCAGGATGTTTCATATTTTGTCTCTGTTTATAAATTTTTAAATTTTCTTGGTCCTGACATAAAATTGAGAAATTACACTTAATTTTACTGCACTGATAAATAATTTTATAAAATATTCTTATTACAAAATTCCTTAAAACTCTATAAAATGTATCTACTGACATTTGCTCTGTAGTGATACGCCATGTTCAGACTCATACATTCTCTGATTTGGAACTAAACTATCAAATAGCACTATAACAATATTACATTTAAATAGGGTGATCTTTGCTTGTTTGATTCACTGTCTTTTCATTGTTTGCCTCTTAAAAGCGTAGATTAAAACAAAAGATCATACTTTTTGATTTTCCTTTCTGGTAGAAGAATTAAACATAACAAGTGGAAGGATTCAGACCACCACTATGTAAGAAAAAACCCTCACATTTTTTTATCTATGTTAGTTTTGTAAATTTCCCACAAGTGTAGCTACTGGAAGGAAAAAGATTAGAGCTTTTACAACAAAATAAAATAAGAGGAACTATTTCTACTATGCACTTGGTTGCAAAATTTAATTCCAGTATATATGTTACTAATTACTGAAGTTGGTTTTTGGTGTGCGTTCTTTTTTTCCTTTCTCTTTCATTGGGAAAGAGTATGCTTCTAAAATTTACATAACTAATAGGCAAATAAATAGCTCAGAAAAATGCCGTAAAATAGAGTGTCAGGAAGGCAAATATGAGGAGTAGACAGTTGAGTGTTGAATAAGATGATAAACTGAAGGCTAGGGAAGCACCCTAGGTGAGATGGTAAGGCTGGGGTTAAAGAGTACAGTAAAGCTTGAAGATTGATATATAACTGTGCAGATAGAAATTGTCCAGAGTTACAAATCTTTTGAGGATGTTCCAAATAATTTTTAGGCCAATGACTATAACAGAGCTATCTGACTGGTTTGGACTGATGAGGATGAGGAACACTTATGTCTTTATTTTCCTTAAGTGCTGTGTATGTTGCTGTGTTGGTTTTTTACTTCATGTAAGTAAATTACAGTGACAGAGCTCAAAAGTCAGATCTTTATAAGAAAAGAATGTAAAGAAACTACAGGAAACTCAAATAAAATTTTTACCATGGTGTGAGAGGTTTGGTAATGCCGAAGGTAAGGTAAAGAGAGTCCTCCTTTATCAGTTTCTCAAAGAAATTTGGGACAAACTAATTAAAGTAATTTATTTGTAGTTTTAATAAAACTTGTAATAAAGTCAAGTTTGTAGTAATTAGATTATCTCTTGCCTTTTATTCAGTTCCATAAATAAAAACTATTTTTAATTAATTAATTGCTATTGTTTTTTAATCTCCCTTTGTGTTTTAAAGAATTATTTAGCATATTTTTATGCAACTGGATGTATTCCATTATTTTAATTTTCATTTTTAATTCATTTTATGTTGTGCCAGGTATTTTTTTTTGTCTTCTTTTTGTCATCTGTGTTATTACTAATGTTTTTCTCATTATATTACTAGAGCATGCTATGTGTTGTACAAAAAACATATCATTGAGATTTAGTGAAGAAGAATGTAAAATGAGTTCATGAACTAAACTGATGTTCATGATATCTTTGGAAACAGAAGAAAAGGAACATCAATATAGCACAACAGAAGAAAGAATTTACAGTTTCTTCAGTCTCAGTCCTATAATGAAGAGATGTGGATATAGCAAAGAAAAATTTCCAAAACAGTTTGGAATTCAACTTCATTTAAGTTCATCCACTTAAAAGAAATTAATGTTTTAAAATAATTTTAAAGTATGTTTTAGTATTCTGTTATTAATATGAATATTATTGCAGCTCTTGGAAAGCCCTACTCCATTTCCTGAAGAATCAAACCTCTAAATCTTTTTTGCTTAACTAGGAAATGGATGCCATATAGCAGAATATTTATGTGTGGCTGTTGCCCTCTCATGCAAAAGAATTTGCATATTCACCAAAGTATCTATTTCTACAACAACATTTTTAAGACTCTCTTTGAAAATACATCACTGAAAATAAAATTATTTTGCCATAGGGGGTGAAAAATACTGGATTTTAATAGGAATTACTGATTTCGGATTCCTACAAGGCTTGCTGTTATTATACTGCATGTAGGCAAATTAACCAAAACTAAATAATTTAAATGTAGACTTTATATTGTAGCTGCTGAACATAGGGAAGATCCTATAGTAACTTTATTAAATTTCTTAGGTTACTGAAGCACAACCACAAGCTTTAACCACAAGTTCTATATAACTGTTTACCTGGTTTAAGCATTCCCAGAAGCTCATGAAGTTAGCAGACAGAAAATATACGCAGTAATCAGAAAAGGTCAAAGTCTTCTTAAATACATGTTATTAGGAAGGTATTCTATTATATCATGTTTTATATCCAGGTATGTTTAATATTAGAGGTCATAAGGCACCATAGGTCATATAAAGTTATATGCAGCCATGGTAGCCACTATCAACTTTCCTGGGCATTGAACTAACACTATTAATTTTAGTCTAATTTTACCTTATTTACTTAGGTGAAAAACACATACTACTGTGTGATCTCTTCATCCGTGCTTCATCTGTGATTATCCCATGCCTGTACTTCTCTATGCCATATCCCTTGTCTCAACTTTTCAAGGCCCCTGATATTGTACCAGGCCTCTATTTCTCTATTTTGTCATATTACAGTGGAAATATTTCATTCTATATAGAATAACTGCTTGTTAGTCTCTATAAAACTATACTTGGACCACATAAAAATAAATTAATTAGCCATAAATACCTGGTCAAATAGAGAATTTGTCACAGTGAAAAAAAGGGAAACAAATCTGTAAGGCAGTTCAGGAAAAGTTCAGACAGAAAAAGTCCGACAAGCCTCAGTTCCGACATCTAGCAAATTCAATACAAAGCTTATGACCTCTTAACAGCCATGGCAATACTTATTATTGGGTTACATGGTCACAGCTTGTTGTGCTTGCAAACAGCTAGTCATACACTGTACATCCTCATTGCTATTCAAACCACACTCTAACAAAAGCTAGTGTGCTACTTTTACTTGGAAGCACCATCAAGTACTGCATTTTAATTCAGGTCTATTATTTTCAAAGTTTGATGAATGAGCCCGATTTTCTTAATCTATAAATATGCATTATTTATTTTTATATACATACCTACACATATATGCATTTGTTTATATTATTATTATTGTTACCATTATTATAATATCTATATTATAATATCTATATATAATCTATGCAGAGAATTCTAACTGGGAATGATCTACAGAATTAAAGCAATGATGGCAGCAAAATCTTTAGAAGAGAGAGCTATATTTTTTGCGTCCCAGAAAACTGGATACAGAGTATAAAACTTTCTGTTGTCATTTAAAAAAAAAAAAAAA
>VXBA01001975.1:1282-25123 GCA_013399895.1 Serilophus lunatus | reverse complement strand
CCCTCCCCCAATAAAGAATTTCTTACTAATATTTAATCTAAACCAACTCTCTTCAGATTAAAGCCATTCCCTCTTGGCTTATCGTTAAAAACCCTTGCAAAAACGCTCTTCTAGGCCCCCCCTTTAGGTACTGGGAGGCTGTTATAAGGTCCCTCCAGAGTCTTGTCTTAGCCAGGTTGAACAAACATTTATTTCAGTCTTTCCTTGTAAGGAGAGGTTCTCTATCACTCTAATCATTATTGTGTCCCTCCTCTGGACTCTCTGCAGCAGATTGTTGTATGTCTTGTGCTGGAGATCCCAGTGATGGATGCAATACTCCAGGTAGAGTCCTACAAGAGGAGAGTAGAGAAGAAAAATCTCTCGAGCTAATGGACAGGCCTCTTTTGATGCAGCCCAGAATACAGCTGGCATTCTGGGCTGCAAGCACACATTGCTGGCTTGTGTGCAGCTTCTCATCCACCATCACCTCCAAGTCCTTCTCTACAGGGACCTTGGTTTATGCAACTCTAGTCTGTATTGATACTGGGCTCTGGCCCAACCCAGGTGTAGCACCTTCCACTTGATCCTGTTAAACCTTGTTACATTCCAGTGGCCCCAATTCTTGAGATAGTCCAGATCCCTCATAATGGGATTTGTGAGTCAGGTGGATTGATTTCTTTGTCATAAATTCCAAAAAATCATAGACTTCCTTGCAATATTTTGATCTTTGTGCTGTTGATGGTTCTGCCTACAAATTTTATAAATATACATAAAGGTCACATAGCATGTTCTGTCTCATACTTTACTACACTGAATTGTAGTAGACTACAAGTAGACACTACTGGTTACAGTACGGCATTAATAACACCAAGACCATGGCTGTGATTCCCATATGGGCCATTCACTTGAGAGCTAGTCTCAGTGATTCTTGTGGGTGTCTTCCAGCTCAGAATATTCTGTGAATCTGTGTTATATACAACGATTCATTAAAATTATTATTATATTATTTATAAATTGAGACCTATAACTAGTTTTATGACATTTTGAATAAGTTTATATTGTGCTGCATATCTGGGATTACATTCAAATCTAAAATAGACTTGTATATTTTCTGTGTGAATGCAATTCCAAATTCACTGGTTCTCTCTAGCTATGTGCCTGGACTCCTCCGTTAGGGTAGCCTAACATAAAGTTTTCCTCTATTCCTCTGTCCTCAGGCCAAAGGTCATTTCTGGAAGAAAATCTAAATTCTAGTCTAGAGGAAGGTGTCCTTGCCTATGGTAGAGGGGTTAAAAATATATTACACTTAAACTCTCTTCTAATCCAAACCATTCTATTTGATTGAGGTCCATAGCTACCTTTTTATGCAGCTAGAGTGCAACACAAACTTTTTCTCTTCTGTTTTTGACCTAACACAGACAATTTAGCAATCCAAGGGCTTAATCTACAAAACATTACTTTTGTTAATCAACTGATAAATGTTATTGTAGGCAATTTTTCAGTGGTATGTGAGACAGTAGAATTTACTTGAAGTTTTCTTCTGTACATCTCCACACACTCTAGCAGTGGAGTTTAGATGCTAAGAAAATGAAAGGGAAACTAGGTAACTCAATCCTTGTTACCTTCTTCATGGATTTGAGTATATTTATAAAGATACAGAAATATAACTAAGACAAACACAAAAATTTGCAAAAATAAGATTAATAACTCTCACACTCACCACCTTTATTTTCAGTTGTTTTTTTCCCCTGATATTCAAAATCAAGTTTTTAAACTTTATGATTCCTTGCAATAATCAGAAAATTCAAATAACTGCAATCCTAAAATTCCAGAGAACATGATAAAACCTCACTTATTACTGTAATCATGGAGATATTCTAGCATCTTAGAACTGTAGAATCATTATGGTTGGAAAAGATGTCTAAGATCAAGTCCAGCTGTTAACCTACCACCTTCATGTTCACTCCTAAACCGTGTCCTTAAGTCACACATCTACATGTTTTTTCAACCACATTTCCTCAAGCCTGTAGCACTGCATGGGTTTGTGACCCAGGTGCAGGACTCAGCACTTCACCTCGATGTATTTCATACAATTGGCCTCAGCCCACGGATTCAGTATCAAAGGCTTTATTAAAGTCCAGGTAGACATATCCACAACCTTTTTCTCATCCACTAAGCATAGAAGGGGATCAGGTTTGTCAAGCAGGACCAGCCTTCCATACATACATACTGACTGAGTCTGATTCCCTGGCTGTCCTGCACATGCCATGTGGTGGCACTCAAGATGATCTCCTCTATGACCTTTCCCACCACTGATAGATGTGCTCCCCTTATCTTTCTTCTTGTAGATAGGTATCACATTTGCTAACTTCTGGTCACCTGAGACCTCTCCAGTTATTCAGGACTGATGACAAATGGCTGAAAGTGGCTTGTCAAGGTCTTCCACGCTCTCCCTCAGTACCCTTAGATGAATCTCATCTGGCCCCATTGTACATGTATAAGTGGTGTAGCAGGTCATTGATCATTTTCTCCTGGATTATGAGAGTTTTATTCTGGTCTCCATTTCTGTCTTTCAGTTCAGGTGGCTGTATACCCTGTATAACCTGAAGAAAACTGGCCTTACTATTAAAGACTGAGGAACCGAAGGAAATAAGTATCTCATCCTTGTCTGTATCCTCTGTCACTGTTTCCCCCTGCATGCAGGAAAGGAAAGGTGGAGATTTTTGTTAGCCTCTGTTTTTTTGATAATGCATTTGTAAAAATATTTTTGGTTGTCTTGTACAACAGTAGTCACTTCTTTCTGAGATGAATAGATCAGCATTACTAGTACCCTTAAAAAATACTTTTTGTGCCGGAAAAAAACAAAACTCTTAATTTGAATGGTTTGCATAGCAGCTCAAGAACAGCAGCACAGAAAACAATGTAATGGGGTCAAAAAAGTCATTGTCATAGGGAGTTGTTATTTCAAATAAAGTATTGAGTTATATTTCCTTCCAGAAAAGGACAGCAGAGTTATTTCTAGAGCTTATAGACTCCTTCATTTTCACATACTCCTTAGGTGTCTAGTAATACTACCACACTTGGTGTAACCAGCACAATACAAAATAAAGAATAAGATAAAAGACAATGCTGAGAAAAAAGTAAATTCAAGGTCAGTTTATTGAACTTGAATTAATCATTTTTCAATGGTATGGGAATTAATTTTATTACAACTATTCCTTTTTTCCTTAGTAAGACAATGTTTAATAAATATGCTTAATAGGGGCCTAAAATACTTGTTCTGGGATAAATCCCTAACCACTTGCATCGTATGTATTAATCTATTTGATTTCAGTAGTAGATGGAAACCAGAAGGAAAAATATTTCCTCTTCCTATCTGTTTTCTGCTCTGACAGTTCTATTTCCATTTCTGCAATGTTATCATGACCTTTAATAAGCATTGTTCTGCTCGATCATGTCACCTCCTTGACGTCTGGTGTTACAGGAGTATGGTTTGGTGATGTGGCCTACAATAGAGTCCAGAACACAAAAAGAAGCTTTCAAAAAGCCCTCTATTTTCCTTTCTTCTGTATATTGTTTTATCACATGATGCTGTTAACTTCATCAGATTTTATTCTAAACCAAACAAAATAAAACACACCCACACGCACCCTCCCAACCATACCCCTAGCAAATCTGGCTTCTATAAGTTTCAGATAACACAAGTTCGCTGCTTAAAAAACCTGGACACAAAACCTTGTAGCCTTGGCAGCTTTGGTAGGTAAGTTGTAAATAGCAGACTTTCTGGAGAACACTTTGTTTTTACAAAACATTAACTTTAGTCTATACAAGAAAAGCATTTAATTTATAGAAGACAAATGTGAAAAATAATAAAAAATGTATTACTAAATGTTTCTGTCTTTTATCTCAGCTTGTCATAAAATATGCCTGTAATACATGAATTTTTCAGACATATTGTCACACAGAACTGTATCTGTGGAAACAGATAAAACTACAGAAGCATGGAGAGTTACATTAAAGGAAGCATACAAGTGGGGCATTCATAAAAGCATAAAGAATCATTAAGGAAATATGCCTTGAAAAAATGGTGTAGAGTGCTCACAAATTGACTACAGCAAGGGTTCACTTTTGTTCAGAAAAATGGTTTGCCAAGAAGTTTGACACTCCTAAAAAAAAAAGGATGTACTAGTTTTGAAGTCATCCACAGACACCATAATAGTTCCTTCTCAGAGCTGAAAGTTTGCAAACCTTCCAGCTGAATGTAATGACGAGCCCATTGACAAGATGACATTCATTTGAGCAGCAGGCAGCAATAGATGGATAGATAAGTCAGATAGAATCTTTCAGCTGACACAGACTAAATATGCAGTCGTAATCAGGATTTCAGAACAGTATCTTTAATTTGACACTGATGCAGAGAGGTTTCTATGCAGCTTTCTAAAAATGGACTTTGTTGTCACATTGGCGTGCATGTGTGTAAAACATGCTGTCACTCTCACAACCTCTAGTCCTGATTCCTGATGGAGCTCCACTTATTTTCAAGGCATTTATGAATAGAAGAGAACACAAAAAGCACACTTGCAGATTTGTCCTGAAGTGAAGTGTCAAATTCAATGTGTGTTGAACTGTCTTTTTCAGGAGCATGAGCAAGACAGAACAACCAGCAGAAGAAACTCTAGCCTTTCTGATACTGGGTATGAAAAAAAAGAATCTTTCACTACAGGTTTTTTCTTACCTTGTTCTCTGAAGTTCAGAGGAAGGTTTAGGAGGTAAGAGAGAAAAGAAATGTTGCCAGTGTCAGTCTAAAGAATCTATGAGCATTTATAATGGCAGTAAATTCCACATTTTTCTTTATGGAAAAACAGCTACAGTAGTCAAATGTTTTTGTTTCAGTAGGTAACAATTTGACGAGTAGTGATAGATAATTGAAAGGAGAACAGCTGTTTATATATGAAGCATAAATATTTCTTTAAAACCACAAGGAATAGTAAAACTAGACTATTATATTAAAAATTAAAATCAACAGATTTGCTAATTTTAAAAATATTTTTTATGGTATTTTCAATTATTTAATTTCTATGAACATAATAATAAATACACTCAAGCTCCAGCATTCAGTTAGCAAAAAAACTGGATACAAGAGTTGCTAGTCACTCATAGAAAGATTGTTGAATCTGTGACCTGAGGAACTGCATCAAAAACTGATTCTAGCAGTGGCACTTAATAAAAACGTATCTTATTATTCATATGTTCAATTAAACAACATTTATTCAGAATATTAAATTCTTAGACATTTTCACAAATAATGCTAGTTTCAGTCCCAGAATTAGATCTTTTACATGCTGAATATCATAGCAGAAAACAGCATTTTTTACATATAAAAATGCCTCAACTCTGACTTGTTTGAAAGTTTGAGGTTCAAGAAGGAAGTGTAACTGAAAGAGATGCCACTTAATTAATCTGGGTATAACAGTAGTTTGCTTGTCATCATCCAATGACAAATGAAGACAACATAAGAAAAAGCAGTCATAAAAGACAAGAATTTTTGATGAGAGAAACTGCTGAAGCAAACTCTATTTGTAGATGTGTTTAATTTTATGAAAAATTTTTGATTTTCAAAACAAAAATAATTGAAAACTATGTGAAATAATTTTTATTTCTAAAGTTGTGACAAAGAACAAACATAAAGCAGCAAACTGCCTTTTGCGACTAAGCATTTTCAACAAATGTGGAAGTGTCATTAATGGAAGGCCAGACTTGACACTTTTAAATGAGTTACTTTTACTGGTGGCAAAATCCACTGGACAACCTGTTTCTACACTAATAACACATAGTCTCTTCCTGTCCTTTCATTGATAGAAAATAAGGCAGACTCATCACTGTCACGACTATATTTCTCAGGTGAATATATATGCTAAGCTTAATAGCATTTCATGTGCATGCTTAATAGGTTAACACTAAGCAATGGCCTGTCAGACAGAGTTTGATGACATAAAGCTTAACAATTTTATGGACAAAGGTGGTGGATCTTTTTAAAGGCTGAATATGTAGGCGGATGCAGTGAAACTCATTAAAATAAAGATATTACTTTCTACCCAACCAGATAGAGTTTTGAGGTAGTTTAGCTGTTATGACGAGTTTTTCTTAAAGTGAGGACACCAGAATCAGTCAAATTACTTAAAACTCTGAACAATTAAGCAAAAACTAGGATTAAAATTATCAGTGTGCAACTGAGAGATATAGAACCGTGGGGAAGAGAGAAAAACTAAAGAGATTTGTGCATAGATCTGCCCTCTAGGCACTGAGTCTATTCACTGATTCCTGTTCATTGATACTGTCTTCAATTCAACAGTATTTTGTGTACTCTGAACTGTAATAAAATTTGACCAGCTTCTTGGCATTTCTGCGAAAATTATCTTCTGTTATTCTGTGTACTTGTATGCCTACTATATTTCTCTTCTTTCTACCTGCCTGAATACTGCACTCCTGAACCCTCATGTAAGTATTCTAATTTGCTTTTTCTAAGAAACTATATTCCTAAAGATCCAAGAAAAACAGAAAATTATGTACACATGGATATGTGTGTGTATATATATATATATATATATGTATGTATATATATATATATATATATATATATATATATATATGTTGTTGGGGTCGGACCGAGTCAAACACGAATCTTCACAGAAGTATGGTGAATGCCCATTTATTGCAGAAAAGGTGCGGTTTAAATAACACTCCATTTCCGTACATGTGAAACATGTGTGCTATTTCTCTACATTATTGGCTACCTTACATTGTTCACATGGCATAGCTAACAAGCTAATTGGTTATACATTTGCATATTCACATCCCCTATGTCTACATTCTTCTTACTTTACTCTTTCTATTTTTGCCTAATTATTTTCCTAAGTTCTATCTTCAATTTAGCTCAAGGCCAAGCTGTCCTTGTTTTAGAGGCCCAGGCACTGCTTAAGCATGTAAGCTTCGCTGTGCCCTCTCTCCACTAGAAATTCCTCTCTCTCTCTCTCTCTCTCTCTCTCTCTATATATATATATATATATATATAAACCTTTTAAAAGGATGAAATAGAAAATATGTTAATCTAATTGGTGACAAATGGGTTAGAAACCCCTTAGAGAAGATTATTTATATATTAAGGAAACAAAAGCCATATATACAGATGCTCTAAGTCACTATGGTTGAGCATGCGCTATTCCCTTTGTTTCAGGATCATGAACTGAAAATAGAAATATTCATTTATTTTGAAGCTTGCCAAAAATATTCATGAAGCCTTAATTGCCAATACATCTGTAATATTTTTAAGTGCAGTTGGTATTTGATCTTGTTTTAATCAAAATATATTCTGAAATTTGGGCCTAATTCGTTAGTAATCTCAACTGCTTTGAGTTATTTGATTTTGCAAGGAAATTGTAGTTTGTCAATGAATCAGAAATGTATCAGTTTTTTTCCCTATGATTCCTGACATAGAACTACTATCTCATCAGCTTTCATTATGTGAAATAAATTTTATAGAACAAAACTTTTCAATCTGATTTTGAACTCTGAATTGAATATATTTTGTGTTCTCAAGGCAGGATCTCAGGTGAAACAGTAGAATCCCAAGTTCATCTCCCCCCACATCGGTTCAGACTAGCAGCTGAGAATCTGAAGCTGCAGTTGAAAAAATCTCAGAAATATTTATAAAAATAGTCTCAGTGATAAAATGCCGTAGCAATTACAGCATGCTTGCTGATAACAATGCAGTTGCTCAAGCAAATGCTAAGGGGATTTTTGTGAGAAATATTTGTGAAGCAAGAAAAAAAGAGAAGTGTCAACATACTTTATAGTATGGACTTAGTAACCTAAGTCCAAGGATTTTAACAGTGAAAAGAAAAAATTTAATGTTGTGTGGCGATATCAGTGTGCAAAAACAGGGGAAGGAATTTTTATTTTAATATTAATATATTAAAATGAATATATTTTATTTTAATATTGCTCCTTTAAGACAGAATGGCAAATACTTGAAATAGGATTTAGAAGGCTACTACTCCTAAATTGGGGTGGAATTCTCATTATTTGAGTGAACACCCCAGTATCTTCTCTTGGAACTGTGTGTTGTTAAGTAGAATTAAAATAATAGAATAGAATTGGTTAGACAATAAAAGGTTTCTATGTGCTGCTGATTGGTACTAATACAGTTTGACCTTCTGAATAGTTCTCTTATTTTCTTACAAGCCTTGGAAAAAATGCCGAAGAAACTAAGTTGAGTGATTTTCTTGAATTTTAGATTCCCTTATAGGTCTGTTCTTAGAGAGGCAATCACATTCCTTCTGGAACAAATAAGTGGCAAATTTATGAGCAGTACCTGTCAAATTTTTTTATGAGCAATGATTAATAACTGACAGTTATAGTTTATGTGTGAACTGTTCATTGTTTTATAGTGGATTTTTGTCTGTAATGTCTTAAATAAACCTTTATATTATTTTTCCAAGCTGTTTTGCCCCTGGTTAAATTCTGTTATTTTTCCTCAGATAAAGTGGAAGTATAGACATTAAACTGAATTCACACTTGTTGATATAATAACACACGCAAATAAAAATTTATGAGAGGATTTTATCTCTAAAATGCTGCTCTGAAGACCAGGTCTCAAGTTGATGCACCAAGAGCAACAGTTGGAGTCTAAGACTTATGAACATGCTTCAGAGAAATCACAGATTTTAAGTGACGCAGTTAAACCTATTCATCTAAGAGGTAAGAAAAGAAATCCTCGCTTACATTACTCCCAAGGGTAACAATTTTATTTGACATGCAGTACCTCTTTTAAAACTAAATTAATTTTCATTAACAATGTTTTTAATGTCCAATTCTTTATTATTGAGGTCCTGAATTTAGATTGAATTACTTTGGAATGTTATGATGTATTCTTCCCTTACCACCCTCAGTGCATCCAATTATTCATATTTAGTAACACTTTCATTTCAAAGACACTTATTTTGCAATCCTTTATATGCATAACCAGCACTTTAAAATCTTAATTTTCTTCCTTAGTCCAAACTCAGATAAAAAAAGGACATTTTTCCCCATTAAATATCAGTATCTGAGTATTGCTCTGCTGTTTTAAAATTCTTTCTATTGTAGTTCATTTTATCTTTGGAAGTTTTCGAGAGATCATAGCCTGTTTCAGTCTTCTTTGTCAGTCATATACTATTTTTTTCTTTTTTGTTAATTCTGATATTTTTGTAATTGTCTTGCATTTGTGCATCTCCAAGATGGAACAACTTTTAGGCTGTACAATTAAAACAATTCTTTTTATAATGCCTTCTGCAGTGATTTAAAACCACTGTACTTGTGTTGAAGCTTTCAGAAGTTGTGTTCCTGCGTCACTTGCATGAGAAATGTCAAGAACCTCAAATTAAAAACTGGTTCATCAACAGACAGATCTCAAAATACTGTTGTTAATCTTATTTATCTAGTACTCAAAATATTCTAAATATTAATTTGGAAGAAGTGAAAACATATCAGAGGAGTTTGGAATCAGCATCTTAATTCCCTCTTTGCATGCTTCAGTGAACAGAATTGACTGTGTGCTACATACTTATAACAGTTGCAACTCTTCTTTGAAACAAAAATTCATACTTCAGCAGACGAGTTACTATCCTCTGAGTTATATAGCATTTGTGAGCATGATGCACAATCATCTTGTTATCTATTCTCCCATCAGAAACTGGCCATTATAAAGTCAAGAAAAGTAATCATAGACTGCTCAAGGAGTGCTTTTCACATTGATGACTGGTTGATGTTTCTTGCTCACCTCCTCAGGGCCATACTGACTGCTAAATTTCAATCTGAGCAGTTTCTTCACAACACTCCTAAGAAATTTTTACTAAATTTTCTTCTAAAGTTGTTCTCCCTGTGTTCTCCATTCCCTTCCTCCTCTTTACAGTGCAGATCTGTTCCACCTAAAGGATCCTCTGCTATTGCAAAGGCTTCAGACTTTATATCCTTATCTCTTTTTGGAATGTTGCACATAAGTCTTCTTGGTAGAAAATATTTTAATTCTCGAAAGGAAAAAAAATTGTTTATTTATGTAATTTATTTGGTCAATAGTACAATTTCTGACATCTTCTACCTCATGTTTTGGAGGTAAAATAAGAAATATGCAAGTTATGACGCCATATAGAAACACTGAAAGTTAGAGTGGCATACATATACCTAATAAAGACTTTTATATAGAAAAGATCATTGATTTCCAATATACTATCATACTTTGTACACAGAAATAACCCACTTCCCATAGGTCTAATTTTTATGTAGCAAAATTATAGCCAGGCAGAACTTCTGGACTTCCCAGACAAAGCAAAACTTCCATTGTTGAGGGATGAATTTTCTTCAAATCAGTTTTAAGCCTTCAAGTAAGAGACAATATGCAGAATCTTGAAATAAAGACATTAAACCAAAACAACGAGAATAAATGAGAAAAAAAACCCATCAGGAAATAGTTTGTGTAATTATGTTAAACTGTCAGCTTTGTGTAATTCTAAGTCCATAAAAATACTCAATTATATTTGCAGTGAAACTTTGCTATGGATTTATTATGATTGAGTTAAGCATAGTGCTATTAAATTCCCTTTTGTTCTGTGTATGCAGAATAATAGAAGAAACTGAATGAAAGTTTCGGTAAACACTTAAGACATTTAAATCATTCTACAGCTACAGTAAGAGAATAGCAAGAGATGGGGAATAATTTCTTTACCAAAAGTAATGATTTTTTTCTATGATTTCTAATGACAGATTTTTCTTGTTAAAGTTTGGTTCATTTAATTAAAAACTTGATGCTTAATTGAAGATGAAAGCTGGCTGATAGAATCATATCAAAGTAGAATTCAGAAGAAATAAGCTGTGTGGTTTGCTATAAGTCGAGCTATTTTAAGTAGCAATTAAAATTTGGAAGGTCAGAAAAGGAACTTGAAGTACCACATTTTATAAACAATGGCTTTTGGAAAGCTGGTAACACTGCATAACTGATCCATACAAGGGGACTTTTAGTTTGTTGCCTCCAAGATACAATCACAATAAACCAACAGAAATGATTAAACAAAGCAGTAAAATTATGAAATTGCAGTAACCATTGAGATAAGCAGATGTGCTGTGCATCCTAGAAAAGAAAATGTCACATTCTTCACTTGGAAAAAAAAAAAAAAAAGTGACTTTGAAATAGACAAGAGATAAATAGGTAATACTGCAAATTTCATTAATTGTGTCATGTTGGTTCATTGTAAATCCCTTTCTGGAGATTAGAAATGTGTTTCTCTACATAAAATACTTTCCCACAAAAGTAGTTTTGTTTTAAATATTTAAGATCTAATATCTTGTTTTGAGTTTTATTGTTTATTTCCCCAATCTATTCGCACTTTCCTGAAAATTCCACTCAATTATATTAAATATTACCTCAGATGAACAAACTCAGACTGTATATATTATTTATTAATATGAACAACCACAATGCAAGTGACTAACAAAAGTTTCCCTACTACCCTGAAAGTGGAAAAAAATACATACTCTCTCACATACAGTAAAATTCACTAAACATATTAATAGACAACACTCTGACAAAAATTCTTCAAGGAAAATGTCAGACTGCAATTGTTCCTTCTTGCAATTTATATCTAGTCACACAAAACTAGTTAAAAATAAAACTTCACAAGCACTATAAGTAGCTCCCTCTTCAAATAATGTAAATGTTTTTGTTGTTCCATTATTTTTTCACTTTGACCAAGTACTGTAAAAGAGTTTGATTTTGCTGAACATAATGAGAATATTGTAAAGAGACAAATATAAAGCTTTAAGGGTCTACATTAAATCAAAAGGTCAAAAGTTTTTTTTCTACTAAGCAAACCTAGTCAGTACAGTTTATTAATACAATTAGATGAAGCATATTGCCCAATTTCAGCTATCAATTTATTCTTAGGCACTTCTTGCTTCACCTAAGCAAATTGGAAGGTTTTTCCAACCATACAATCAACACGTAAATTAAATTGTAAAGAAACATTAAAATAAATATGATCTAACTATAACAGCTTTTATTCAAAAAAGATGGAAAACACACTTTGGACAATGTATATTTTAATTATATTTTTCTTTTCCAGAGTATTGCTATCATTAACATTATAATGGCAAGCCTGTAAATTGCTAATTTCATTTTGAGACAAGGGGCTTATACTTATTATGGGATGCCAGTATTATAATGGGAAAAGATGATTTAATGTAAATGATAAACAGATCATTTAGTAGTGCTAATGCTTCACATTATGCACTTCATTAATTGAATGTCCGGTGTGGCTTATGTTTAAGTATACACAATTACATCAAGCTTGTTTATTTAGTTATATGTGTTGACACACTATACTGCTAATATTTGTTTAATCTAAAATATGAATACCATTTACCAACCTCTTCACCTTTCAACTTATACAGAATTAGAATACCTACAGTATGTGAGATTAACACTGAAAAAATGGGCACCTGCACGACATTTTATCAAGGAAATTTGAGAATTGTTCACTTAGTTTATTTCAAGAACAGTTGAAGGTTAGTGGTGAGCACAATATGAGAACCATTGATCTAACACCCACATAGTCTCTACATGACAATTATGGGTAAATTCATTTACTAACATAAGACATTAGTCTGCAGTCCTTTAGCTATGCAGTGTATTTTCCTGAATACCCATATACTTTTTAGAAAAACTGTTGTAGCTTCCCTTTAAAGAAATACTTACTTAAAGTAGTATTATTCAATTAATTGGAATTTAAAATGTGTTTCTTCCATCTACTTGAGTTGGGGGATTTTATTTTAGTTCTAGGGAATTGGAAAAAGCAAAGCTGAAAGAAAATAGAGAGTCTGTAAAATTAGAGATAGAGTAGATGAAGTAGACACTACAATAGTTATAACAGTTAAGCGGGGATAACAAGGTTCTCAAAGTCTCCTGAGGCTCCATTGCTAAGCGACCATGCAGCAGGTGATTGCAGGCAGGGAAAGAGATTCAGCCCCGTCCATGTCTGGGCGGAGAGAAGGCGGGGAGTGGGGAGAGATCTTGCGCCGAGAACCAATCAAAGGCTAAAGATACACCCACTAGAGAAGGGGTATTTAAGATGCATTCTTCCGGTAGTGCGGGGAGGGGAGTGGGAATTTCGAATTCTGTAATCTTCCCTCCCAGCCCGCTGAATAAACATACCTATCTCAAAACTCATCTGAGTTCTGAGCGTGAATTCACCGAGTCAGACTATTCTGCAGACTTGACCTTGAAACCTTATTTGTTTCTTGTTTATATTTTATATCTCTGATAATGGAAATTTTACTTGTTTTACAGGTATGAAAACTGATATCAGAGAAAAAGAAGTTGAGTTTTTAAGAAATCTGCAGCTAAATCTTAAATCTGTACTTAGGAGTAGTGAGTGTGGTGGTTTAGGACTACTTTTATCGTTTAGGGGCAGGTTCAATAAAGGTGATGGAAAACTGAATAGAGTTTGCAGCAGGTGAACATTTTATTACAGGGGGTTTGAATTAGGGAAGTAGGGATAACCCACAGGGACCCCAGAATTACACAGAGGAACACCTGACAAGCAGGGGAAAAAAACACAAAAGGGAAAAAGGACAAAGCGAACTGTGCTTTCAGCTAGATGGCTAGCTGAAAAGGCAGTGGGGAAGGGCAGGAAAAGCAGTCTCTCTCCCTTCCCTCTCTCCTGGAAGCACTTCCTGGCCCTTCAGGCTCTCTGAAAAACACAAAAAGAAATGACAACAACTCCCTCCCACCACCTCCCCGAAAGGGGCTACTTGCTTGTCGAGAGAAAATGGGTGGAAACCACGCCGTGGGGGCCTGCGAATGCAAAAGACAGGAGCTGCGTTTCCCCTCGGAGCAGCCGAAGAAGAGCCTGGGGTGGGGCCGTTGCCTCAGCTTTTTAGCCTTCTCCTTCTCACGTGAATCTCATTGCCCTCTTCCTGGCCAAGCTCTCTCTCCATTGGTCCAGCAGGCTGGGCCTCACCTTGGTTCTGGTGTTTTCCCGTCAAGAAAACCACGAGTTTCAGTCCCACCCGCCATCTTTGTTTTCGCAGCAGCGGCATCTTGGGGAACGCCCCGGCACCACTGCCGTCCCTATCGTTAGTACGGTGCCAGCATTGGCCCCCCATTGCTGTCCAAAAGTGGTGGCCGCGCTCAGGTTCCCGGCCGGGGCCGGCCTGGGGCTGCCACGCCATGGCACTGCCCCAGGTGCCGCCTGTGAGCACACTGGGGCTTCCCCATGGCTGTGCCCCCAGGCCGCTGCCCACCCCGGGAAGCCACCGTGCCCCGCATGGGGAGGGACGGTCCCGTGCTGCACACCGTGCAGGGAGTGGGGGGCAGCAGGCAGGAACAGCACCACCCCCAGCCCGGAGGGCCCCCGCCGCTGTCCCTGCTCTGGCCCTGTCCCGGCCTGCGCCCCCGTTAGAATGGCAGGAGCAAGGACCGTCCCTGCTCCAGCCCCAATCTCAACTTCCCCTCTCCCCCAACTTTTTAAGGGAAATGGAATTTTACTAAACAGGTAAGTGGGGTTTCTTATATTCTTCCCCCTCCAAAGCCCTTCTCAAACGGCTACAGTGGGTATTACAAATAATGTAATTTTATGCACATAATCCTGTATCTAAGATTCTCCATAATTCTGAAATACTGCATCTTAAAAGTACTCAAACAAGAAGAAATATTTCTACCTTGTGCAGGTCATTATGATGGGAAGATATCAAGAACTTCTGATCTTTACATTTTTAGGGAAGAGCTCTGAGTACAAGTTTCTCTCTACAATATCTTTTGGAGGCCTAGGGACTTCACCTATTATTCTTACATGCCCAGCTATCAGCATTATGATGCTGGTAGAAATCAAAAAGTAATTTTAAAGACTGACAAGGATCTGGTGAAACATGAAGGTCCTTTATTGTCAGTGATCCTTTTTCATTTCTTTAAAATATTAAAATAGAAACTCTTTGGTTGTCAATAATCAGTTAGCTTTAATAAATATGGAAAAATTTGATGCATTTCTTTCCCTGTGTTTATGGATATGAAGAAGGAAGGAAGAGTGAATAAGAAGGAATCAAACATTTCCATTCTGAACATATTATTTTGAAAGCAGTCACAGATGTCTTGTTCAAAGAACACAAGCCTATATAAGAGACTCAGGAACAGAACCATGTCTTGTCTAACCAAGGCAATTTCTCCTGTTGTCAGGGCATCACTGTGAGAATTACAGTCTCTTAGAGGGTTTTTTTCCCCTCCTTACATGCATCTACTAAGTTTCTATGTGATTCCTGCTTTGTTGAGAACTCAAAGCAGATGAAAGAAAATGTTGGTCTCATAAAACAATTTCTTTTGCAAAAAAAGCCCTAAACAATGGCATAGTTCCCTGCAGCATTTTTCAAAAAAACTTTCAAATTTTCCTCAAACTCAAATTCAGAGAATGTATTCAAGCCTCTAAACAGGGTCACTTTTCCCTAAACATCTGCTTTATCACAATCTGAAAGGGTATTTTCTCTATGATCTTCTAAAATATAAAATATAGTGTATTTTCTTATTGACACTATGCCCACTCTCTTTATTCACTCATGCAGTAGCTGTGTATTTTCTTCTATTTCTGCTCACTCCATATTTTTTTCCTTAGTATCTTTTCGTTGTTTTTCTCATTTTTTTATTTTTTTTTACATCTTTTTAGTGAACAAACTTAGCCTACAATGTTGAAATCAAGCCTGAGAAGCTTACTTACCCAAATGAAGCTACTTGTGTGTTACATTTCTATGAATAATGTAGTTCATTAGCTGAGACGGATATCAACAAGGACTACTCACTGATCATGTCAAAGAAGGAATAAGGTCTTCTGTGACTTAAAATGGACATTCTTATACCGTGATTTTTTTTTCTCATCTCCTCTGTCATGAGTGGTTTTCCCCCAGAAATGTAACTTCTTTCATTCTTGGTCTGTTTCTGTCCCATAACATTAAAGATGGTACCAAGATTATACAAATTTAAATAACTTCTAATATATCATATCTAATATATCTAAAGATGTGATCAAACATTTCAAGTCTTGATATTTGAGCTAAACAATTTCCTAAATATGAAGAGCTATCCAAATTTTCTGAAGGAACACTTCATGCCTTTGCAATAACATGACAATTTACAGATTTGAGGTTGATCTCAAGGTTATCCCAAACTTACTAGGTAAAAGAGTTGTTTAAAAATAAATGTTATAGAAATTATTTGCCTTTCTGTTATTCTTTAAAACATCTTTAAAATGAGTGTATGTAAGCACCTAATTTAGTAAAATACATTCTGACACTTTATATCACCATTAAGAATGACAAATTGCTTTCAATCTGTTCATAATTTGTCTTTATTAATATTCATTGCATTTGAAATGTCTGGAAAACACTGGAAAAAGATCTTTATTCAAAACCACTTTTAATTGAATAAATCTGTGATCGCTTTGGGAGGTAGAGACAACGTACATTAATAAGGCATTTCTACAGCATACAACTATGGATATCTTTCATTTTTACAGTTAGCTGAATTATTCTATCAACATAAGTAATTTAATTTCAAAGATATGATGGCAAAACCTTTAAATTCAAATAGTTAAGTAAGTTGAAAGATTTAACATAAACAATAAGTATTTCTATATTATTTAAGCAAAAAAAAAACAACAAACAGATTGCTTCACAAAATAGGCTAGTTTGAAATTAAATAGCTAAATTCAGACAGCATGAGTTATTCATGAAATCTGATTTCACACTATTACTTCCAATATTTAGTTATTTTTGAAAGTATTTTCACCACACAGATGAAATTCAAGTTGCTGATTTTCATATTTAAAAGTCAAAGAGTAGGTAGGTGAAGAAAGACTAATTTTCCTCTCCCTCTTCTCTGAATGTGCATTTGTGTGGTGGATTCATTGGTGGATTTTTACAGCTGATATACCTTTTGTCTTTCTTCCTTTTTCTCTCAGCCCTTTTCAACTGTTGACTAGGACATAGCTTCTCTCTATTATGTTCTGAGAATGTATAATTATTTTCTTTGCACATTTTCTTTCACTATTGTTAGACTGCAGCGAACAGATGACACGGACCCTCCCTCAGGGTGAGAAGAGAGACCTTTATTTGAGGGGCAAAGGTGTTTATACAGGATACAAAACTCAGAGGACAGGAGCTGATATTTTTCCACAGCCTTTCAGTCCTGGGTTAATAGATATCTGTTGTCCTGGTGTTACAAGCTTCTTATCAAAGTCCCTTCTTGTCCCCTGGTGTCTCAGCCCTGGGGAGCAGACTTTCTATCTTTGTAGACCCCTTGTTGTGTGATGTGTCTTCATCTCAGGGTTTTAATCCAATCAACCACAGAACTTCTTTCAAGTCCTTATCTGTGGTTGGCTCTGCTTACCCCAATTATACATTAGCCTGCTCAACCACTAATTAACTTTTTTTAATATACTGATCAGGATTTTCTGACAGCCAACCTCTTATTCATTTAGTATTTTGGCTTTTCTTTTAAACTAGTTTGTCCTGGTGGCTTGCAAGACAATCACAAAGCTGCAAATTCATCAACATCTTTTAAAATTTGTGTCACTTTTAAGCTCAGGTTTTCAGTTTGGGACAGTATCGACCTCTGCTTCTCTTCCCAGAAGAGAACACCTTGGAAACATGTCTGCATTTTTTCAGATTTCAAAACCAAGGCTGAGACTGCTTTCAGAATACCTGCTTTCCATTCCCATGTATCTGCAATCCCTTCTGCAACTGATTATACACTAACTGATTAACTCACCTCAATTATTTATTAAATCAGTAATAGCAAATTGATACCAGTTAATAAACTTAATCAAGAAACACAACATTCCTAACATTCAGGTAAGTTTGTTCCATATCAGAGCATGAACTTATTTTATGGAGTCTTCTGCTATGAAGGTAGTAGTTTAACCATGTGGTGGTTTGGACCACTATATCACTAGGGGGCATGCACAACAGTGACGAAAGACTGAACAGATTCAACAGCAGCTAACAGATTTATTGTCTAGGGCTCTACCAAAAACGTTATGGGATCCTGAGACACTAAACAAAATACACACTATAATACCTGACAAAGTCACGCAACAAAACAATAAAAACAAACTGCTCCTCAAAGCCACTGGGTCACCTGAGAAGCAAGGGAAGGAAAGGGAAGCCACCTCGCTGATGATACACTCCCAGCCCTTGAAGCACCTGCAAGACAAAAAAGGTGAAAAACACACACCCCCCCCACCTCCAGGGACACCCATGCGGGAAGACTATCATTTGCGGTTAGACTTCGATGGTGCTNCACAACAGTGACGAAAGACTGAACAGATTCAACAGCAGCTAACAGATTTATTGTCTAGGGCTCTACCAAAAACGTTATGGGATCCTGAGACACTAAACAAAATACACACTATAATACCTGACAAAGTCACGCAACAAAACAATAAAAACAAACTGCTCCTCAAAGCCACTGGGTCACCTGAGAAGCAAGGGAAGGAAAGGGAAGCCACCTCGCTGATGATACACTCCCAGCCCTTGAAGCACCTGCAAGACAAAAAAGGTGAAAAACACACACCCCCCCCACCTCCAGGGACACCCATGCGGGAAGACTATCATTTGCGGTTAGACTTCGATGGTGCTGCCCTGCTGTCTGTGCCGATGGAGGTGAGTGGAAGCAAACCACGTGGTCCAGGAGCTGGGAGGAGGGGAGCCATGCTGCTCTCAGCTCGAGAGGGAGCCAAAAGAGAGAGAGGGCCTCCGTGCTCAGGCTTTTTATGCCTTGGAATTCATGTGGGAAATTTGGCATCTTCTTCCCAGCTAGGTTGTCCCATGATGGGCCAGGGGAGCTGGGCTCCGCCCTTTTCAAGAGATCCGGCACTATGAGCAAAGTGGCGGTTCCCACAGAAAACCACTTGGCTGGAACCTGGGGGTGCCATTGCCACCAG
This sequence comes from Serilophus lunatus, assembly GCA_013399895.1. NCBI lineage: Eukaryota > Metazoa > Chordata > Aves > Passeriformes > Eurylaimidae > Serilophus > Serilophus lunatus. The sequence goes on along the minus strand of VXBA01001975.1, from coordinate 6,131 downwards.
CCACAGGGCACCCCTGGGTCCACCAGCCCACTCGTGGAGCACTCGCTGCTCACAGGGACCTCCCCAGAGTGGCAGCACCATCCACGGCCCTCCAGAGTGGCTGCTGTCACTGTGTGGTTGCCACCAGAACAATGCCAGCACAGGGCACCCGCTACTGCCCCAGGGACCCCGTTGGAGGGATTCCCGGGCCAGCGGGACTGCAGGAGCTGCCTGCAGGCCAGGGAGGGTAATGGGTGAATCCACACACTGCAACGACCAGCAGGGAGGCATTGCTGCCATCCCCAGAAAGCCGGGGAGCGGCAGCGCCGATCACAGTCTGCTGCACAGGGTTGGAGGGGGTGGGCCACGGGAGCCTGGGCTGCCTGCCACCACTCTGTTCTGCCCANGTTATTTTTGAAAGTATTTTCACCACACAGATGAAATTCAAGTTGCTGATTTTCATATTTAAAAGTCAAAGAGTAGGTAGGTGAAGAAAGACTAATTTTCCTCTCCCTCTTCTCTGAATGTGCATTTGTGTGGTGGATTCATTGGTGGATTTTTACAGCTGATATACCTTTTGTCTTTCTTCCTTTTTCTCTCAGCCCTTTTCAACTGTTGACTAGGACATAGCTTCTCTCTATTATGTTCTGAGAATGTATAATTATTTTCTTTGCACATTTTCTTTCACTATTGTTAGACTGCAGCGAACAGATGACACGGACCCTCCCTCAGGGTGAGAAGAGAGACCTTTATTTGAGGGGCAAAGGTGTTTATACAGGATACAAAACTCAGAGGACAGGAGCTGATATTTTTCCACAGCCTTTCAGTCCTGGGTTAATAGATATCTGTTGTCCTGGTGTTACAAGCTTCTTATCAAAGTCCCTTCTTGTCCCCTGGTGTCTCAGCCCTGGGGAGCAGACTTTCTATCTTTGTAGACCCCTTGTTGTGTGATGTGTCTTCATCTCAGGGTTTTAATCCAATCAACCACAGAACTTCTTTCAAGTCCTTATCTGTGGTTGGCTCTGCTTACCCCAATTATACATTAGCCTGCTCAACCACTAATTAACTTTTTTTAATATACTGATCAGGATTTTCTGACAGCCAACCTCTTATTCATTTAGTATTTTGGCTTTTCTTTTAAACTAGTTTGTCCTGGTGGCTTGCAAGACAATCACAAAGCTGCAAATTCATCAACATCTTTTAAAATTTGTGTCACTTTTAAGCTCAGGTTTTCAGTTTGGGACAGTATCGACCTCTGCTTCTCTTCCCAGAAGAGAACACCTTGGAAACATGTCTGCATTTTTTCAGATTTCAAAACCAAGGCTGAGACTGCTTTCAGAATACCTGCTTTCCATTCCCATGTATCTGCAATCCCTTCTGCAACTGATTATACACTAACTGATTAACTCACCTCAATTATTTATTAAATCAGTAATAGCAAATTGATACCAGTTAATAAACTTAATCAAGAAACACAACATTCCTAACATTCAGGTAAGTTTGTTCCATATCAGAGCATGAACTTATTTTATGGAGTCTTCTGCTATGAAGGTAGTAGTTTAACCATGTGGTGGTTTGGACCACTATATCACTAGGGGGCATGCACAACAGTGACGAAAGACTGAACAGATTCAACAGCAGCTAACAGATTTATTGTCTAGGGCTCTACCAAAAACGTTATGGGATCCTGAGACACTAAACAAAATACACACTATAATACCTGACAAAGTCACGCAACAAAACAATAAAAACAAACTGCTCCTCAAAGCCACTGGGTCACCTGAGAAGCAAGGGAAGGAAAGGGAAGCCACCTCGCTGATGATACACTCCCAGCCCTTGAAGCACCTGCAAGACAAAAAAGGTGAAAAACACACACCCCCCCCACCTCCAGGGACACCCATGCGGGAAGACTATCATTTGCGGTTAGACTTCGATGGTGCTGCACTGCTGTCTGTGCCGATGGAGGTGAGTGGAAGCAAACCACGTGGTCCAGGAGCTGGGAGGAGGGGAGCCATGCTGCTCTCAGCTCGAGAGGGAGCCAAAAGAGAGAGAGGGCCTCCGTGCTCAGGCTTTTTATGCCTTGGAATTCATGTGGGAAATTTGGCATCTTCTTCCCAGCTAGGTTGTCCCATGATGGGCCAGGGGAGCTGGGCTCCGCCCTTTTCAAGAGATCCGGCACTATGAGCAAAGTGGCGGTTCCCACAGAAAACCACTTGGCTGGAACCTGGGGGTGCCATTGCCACCAGCCACAGGGCACCCCTGGGTCCACCAGCCCACTCGTGGAGCACTCGCTGCTCACAGGGACCTCCCCAGAGTGGCAGCACCATCCACGGCCCTCCAGAGTGGCTGCTGTCACTGTGTGGGTGCCACCAGAACAATGCCAGCACAGGGCACCCGCTACTGCCCCAGGGACCCCGTTGGAGGGATTCCCGGGCCAGCGGGACTGCAGGAGCTGCCTGCAGGCCAGGGAGGGTAATGGGTGAATCCACACACTGCAACGACCAGCAGGGAGGCATTGCTGCCATCCCCAGAAAGCCGGGGAGCGGCAGCGCCGATCACAGTCTGCTGCACAGGGTTGGAGGGGGTGGGCCACGGGAGCCTGGGCTGCCTGCCACCACTCTGTTCTGCCCACCACCGTTAGCTGGGAGCCACCACCAGCGGAGAGGTGCTGCACGGCTCTGGGTGCTCTACATGGCGTTGGGCAGGACCAGGTGGTGCTGCCCACCCGCAGCCCACTGCAGTGAGCCGGGACGTGCCATGGGAGACCGCTGCACCACCAATGCTGCTCTGGAGCTCTCCCTGCACAACCGCCAGTAAGAGGGGTCTGCACTAGGAGAAGGGAGTGCTGTCAGTGCCAGCAAACACGGTATGTCCCCGTGTCACTCCACGGCAGAACATGCAACCTACTTTGTCCAGTGCTGCGGGAGCACCGATTCCATTCCTGTGTCTCGCCGCCACCACCCCCTGGCCCCTGCCCCAGGACACAGAGAGCGAAGGTGGGAAGGAAGCTCTGCAGAATTCCCAGACTTTGGCTTTCCTTCATGTCTCCAAAAAAACCCTGATTTTATGAATAGGCAAACAATCCAAACAATCCAAACACCCTCCCCTACCCCCTTCCCACCAAAAACCCCCACCCCAAACCCATAACAAACCATAAAGAGATAAAGTAGATGCGTGAACCACTATTTGCCTACTATTTGCTTGCTTGTGAAGACTAAGCCCCAAACTCCAGTCACGGAATCTGTTCAGAATCAATTATTCAAGTTACTGTCATTGATGTGATATGTCACTTTGTGTTAAGGGAGGGCAAAATATCATCATAGTTAGGCATTTCTCTATTTTAAATGCAATTCAAGTACTGATTTTGCACTTAACATCTCAAACCCCTGAAACAGCACAGGTGGTATAGTCTTTTTCTTTTCCCAAGAGCATTTGCATGGTGAATTATTGATCTCTTTTCAAATTGAAGCAGAAAATTAGAGAATGTAGGTCCCTGGGAAACTTAATGACTTCTGGTGTTTAGTACTAGCTTAATAGGAGTTTTAAGTGTTTATATTTTGAATATTTTGCTTAAATAGAACAGTCTTCCTAAACGCTTCTTTGTGAACAGCTCCATTGCTTCTGAAAATGAATGAAATTCTCAGAGCTGAAGAAAATGCATTAGCAATTACTAGAGTCACATGTACTACAGAGATGGAACCTAATATAGATAATTACAGCTTATGTGAGAATTGTGCCATTATTCAGCCCCTTTCCCTTTTCCTATTCCATTGACAAAACATTTTCTTTCTAGGGAAAATAATATAGTTTATTGTTTTTAGACAATAATAATGATAGCTTTGTCTGTTTTGGTTTAGTTTGGTTTGGTAGGGAGGTTGGTTGGTTGGTTGGTTGGGTTTTTTAATGCAATAATGATAAGTTTCTTGAACTTCGCCATCTCTTGAATGTCTGCTTCTTTTCTGCTCAGAAATGTAAGTCAAATAAATATTTCTCTAAGCATGAAATTACATACAAATCTTTCAGGAAATATTGAGGAGAAATTTTATTAAAAAAAAATTCTGAAAAATTCGAAGATATATTAAGTATTAATATAGCTTTTTCCACAGAAAAGTTTTTAAAAATATAGAAACATATGCACATAAGAATTAATGCATTTACTTAGTTTTATCATTGGACATGACAATACAGATAATATTCTTAGTATTATTATGGGTTAGCTCTTTATTGTTGTTAGTACCAAATAAATATACTTTTCTTTCAAAATATCTTTACTCTCAGTTGTATGCCAATAATGACATTTTGTCTTCACTAATCTTCAAAGGCTTAATGACTAAGTTTTGTTACCAGCATCTGTCAAACAACTCACGATCTTGTATAGACATATTATGTGCTAAATTGTACATACTATATATTTTTATGTGCTATGTATTATCACATACTATATGCTATATCTTAGACATTGCACATTATACGTTAAATATTTTACTATAGACTTTTTTAAAGATATTAATATATTGTATATTTTATTATATATTGAAAGGTCACAGTAGATCTCTCCAAAACCTGCCTTACTCCAGGATGAACAATGTCAACTCTGTCAGGCTTCACAGTATCACAGTACCAGCAAGGCTGGAAGAGACCCTAAAGACCATCAAGTCTAATTTATAATCTTATAGCCTGTGGTGGTTTAATCCACCTTTTAGTGTTCAGGGGGCAGGTTCAATAAAGGTGACGGAAAAATGAATAGAGTTTGCAGCAGGTGAACAATTTATTACAAGGGGTTTAAATTAGAGAAGTCAGGATAACCCACAGGAGACCCCAGAATGACACAGGGGGACACCTGACCTGCAGGGAAAAAAAAAAAAAAAAA
>VXBA01001973.1:22126-49563 GCA_013399895.1 Serilophus lunatus | reverse complement strand
CAGATGCCAATCACAATGTCAGTACTATTAAAAACTAGTAATTTTGTTTTAATATAAGCTAGAAATGAAAAGGAATTCTAAATAAGCACTCTGGGGTTTATGTTTTTTGGGCAATCTAAATTAAGTAGTTCTGGTATTAGATGTGAAACATGGGAAATTACTTAATCTGAAATTTGAAATTATTTAATTTTGTTTATGCTGTTGGAATATAAAATCTGCTTATTCAAAAATATTTACAGATTGTACTTTTTCAACTATTCTCGTCATAATTTTATGTTGGCACATTCATGAAGTATGACACAATAATTAGGTAGCTTCTAGGATAAAATAAGAGCACAAGTTTCTACACTGAATGCAAATGCAAAAATGTATTGCTACTATTGGCAAGAGAATTCTAGCAAAATGAGCAGCATTAAATAATGACATAAACTTCAAAATTGTGTCATAAATGTATTTTAAATTATTACTTGCCAGCCTAAAATGATACAAGCTTCATTACTAAAGCTGTAATATTATAGTATTGCTATGCATATTGACAGAGTATAATTTTATCATTAACAGTACTAAGCCAAAATTTAATTTTATAACATCATTTCTTATTGGCAAGTGTCTCTAAATTCTATGGCAGAATTCTAGCATGTGACATTCATCCAATGAATACTCTGTCATTAGTGTTCCTTTTTATCCTTTCTGTGTGCAAAACTTTATGGATGTTTATAAAACTATACTGACAAGGCATGATGGAAACAAGACAATGTCAAATAGTTGTTTCTGATGTGACACCCAGCTCTTCATGCCAGAAACAATTTTCTTCAGAGCTGCTGAAACAATGTATTACAGTCAAATAATATATTTGGTAAATGCTTAATACCAATTGTAGCGTTATTTTGTGACATACTACTGGTTTACTTGTAAAAGAACTGCTATATTTATCACTTCAGGTTTCGCCTAGCACTACTGTGCATGATAAAATGTCCAGTTACACAGGCCTGAAGGAACAGTAAAGTTTTAAAAAATTTTGGTGTCCTTTTAAAAATTTTAGTTGGTTAAGTCGTTAATGTCTTTTTGGTGTCAGTAATATTATGAGTAAATAAGTTTCATAAGGTAATTAGAAACTGCCTTCAGTCTGTTTTAAATATAAAGACTATAACCTTCAGTGCAATTCAGATTTTCATTGAGATCATCTAGAGCAGGATTAGATCCAAAATTTTAGATCTTACACCTTTCCACTGAACAGTTCTCTATCAGATTCTGGATTCAGAGCAATACTTAATAATATATAATAGACCATGAAAATATTTGAAGGTACAAGTGTTAAAGTTATTTTTGACTCATAAGTAATAAAACCCCCCAAAAGTACATAATTCTCAACAGTTTTTGTAGTAGAGTTTCTTATTTGCATTAATGCAAAGGAAAAGAGACCAAGCCACCGGGAACATCTACCTGTTTAAAATTATTTTCTCCTCCGTTATCATATGAAACCAGGAAATGTACAGGAAGGTGTGTGTAGGACGAATATGGATGGGACATTAATGGAAGAAATATCTTCCTTTAAATACAAAGATTGAGTTGCTTCTCATTTTGCTGGTTCCCTTACTGAGACCGGCAAGTTATGATATTGGAGATGGTGTAAGGCTTGAAAACTCCAGTCGTGACCATGACGGATAACTCAATTAAGCTGGCAGCTAACTTTCACTGTGGATTGTGTTGACACTTTCAAGATACATCAGGGAAAACTGAATAATATTTGTGCATGAAAATTCTGATTTTAAGAAGATTTGGAGGAAACGAACATACTACTTCTATTTTATGTATTAGAATGCATACATGTACATGCATATTACATCCCAAAAAAATCCCAAAAACCTGAAATATTTCTGTTGGAGAAGAAAAGTTAGTGAACAATGACAGTGGAGATACATGGATTCATTTTCAATAAGGAAGATTGAAAATCCTTTATATAAAAAATTACAGTGAATAAAAACAGTGTTACTCACTGTTTATTCAGTGTTATTCTGTTATTCACAGAATCACAGAAAATGCTGAGTTGGAATGGACCCACAAGGATCATCAAGTCCAACTCCTGGCCCTGCACAGGACCACCCCCAAGTGCCCGAGTGTATCATCCAAATGCTTTTTGAACTCTGTCAGGCTTGGTGATGCGACCACTTCCCTGGGGAGCCTGTTATAGTGCCCAACCACCCACTGGCTGAAGAACCTTTTTCCAACATCTGACATAAACCTCCCCTGACACAACTTCAGGCCATTACCTCAGGTCCTGTCACTGGTCACCACAGAGAAGAGATCAGTGCCTGCTGTTCTCCTTCCCCTCACAAGGAAGCTGTAACTGCAATGAGATCTTGTCATTGTAGACTCGGTGGAGATAATAACGACACAGATTCTGAGTTTCATGTAGGAAGGCATTTTAATGAGAAATCCCAAGGTTTTTATACCTTTTATAATACAGTGCATTACATTCTCATTGGTGATACACTTGTTTTTAACAATTTGATTGGCTTAGACTAAGTATGAAGTCACCTTAAATGAGCAGCTTATTTTGAGAGAACTCTATTTTGAGAAAGACTGAGACTGTTTTGAGAAAGGCATTGACTTGTTTTGGGAAAGGGTTCTAAACATGTTTTATTGAACTTGTTATTATGAGAGACTTGGTTTATTATGAGAGAAGAACTTGTTATTGTACGAAAAACTCTAAGCCACTGTGTAAGGCTCTAAGCATCTGTGTGAAAAAACACAGATGTATTTTGGAAGAATTCTACCTTATGAGAAAACTGCATTCCAGGGTGTTTTCCTCTTTGCTGCACATGTTTCTTCAAGGTTCTTTGTCAGGCTGTTTATCTCTTACTTTGCTGTTCAAATTTCTGTCAGAGACAGAATTTCTCAGGCTAATTCTTAGGCCTCTGAAACATGCCCTAAACCTTAGACCTTTAAAACTGGCTACCATAAGACCTCCCCTCAGTCTCCTCTTCTCCAGGCTGAACACATCAAGTCACCTCATGCACTCCTCATACGGATTCCCTTCAAGGTCTTTCACCATCTTTGTCGCCCTCCTTTAGACACCGTCTAACAGTTTAATATCTTAAATTGCAGTGCCCAAAACTGCACACAATATTCAGGGTGAGGCTGCAACAGTGCAGAGCAGAGCAGGACAATCACCTCTCTCAACTGGCTGGTGATGCATTGCCTGATGCCCCGCAGGACATGGCTGGCTCTCCCAGCTGCCATCAACCAGGACCCCCAGTTCCCTTTCCACAGCACTGCTTTCCAGCATCTCACTTGATCAGCTAGGTGAGTTACCTTGTTATATTTCATGTATCTGCTTCATATAAAGCTTTCTATCAGATCCACTCTGCTAGCAATATATGGCTTTGGCACAAACAGTGCCAAAGCAGTTTTTTCAAAGATGCCCTGTCAACTGCATGAATTCTATATGTAATTAATTTTGCATTATAATTCTTCCTATGCAAATTTCAAACAATTACTACGGAAAAGAACCCCAAACCCAAACAAATAAAACAGTATGTAGTTTAAAATTTCAATTGATATACGCAAGTATTCAAGATTCTTCATTCTAACAGTAATGTTGGCTTGAAGTTTTCCCCTATTTATTTATAATTAGATGTCCTTGTCTGCAGCAAGGAAACAAAGGTTAATGTATAGGTGTAATTTAGCAGACTCTTATAGCTTACTTCCCTGTAATTCCCTGAGCTTGTTTGTTGCATGTCTGTATTTTTTATTTCCTTTCCCTCTTCCTGCTGCTGCAGTTAATAGAACACAACCCAGTTGTCAGTCCCAGTAGTAAACCAATCTTTGCCATATGCCTCTGTTTAAACTTTAAAGTGAATAAACAATCTCTGCCCTGTTTAATTAAGAAACTCAGTATTCTGTTCTACAAAGGTCTTTACTTTTTCAGAATTTACTTTTTCTGATGCATCAGCCTTAGACAAATTATATAGAGAAAAACACAGAAACATGCCCTGAAAAAAATGAAAGTGAATCTTGTTAGACACGTTCTTAGTTTTCTGTTTTCATATGGCAATCATTCATTGTCGTCATTCAAAAACTGTTCTGAACAGCTTTCCATAAAGCCCATCAACATTATTCCATCATACAAAGCGTTACAGAAGCATGAAAGCAGAGGGATAATGGGTTATGTTTCCAATCATACAATGCAATATATGTCCAAACTGCAGCTCTCCACATGGGCTTACAAAAAGAGCAGTGAATGAAAGGCATAGTGCCATCCAGTGCACCTGTTCAGACAACATGACTCTCTAAGATCCTTCATTGAGGGCTGTATGGCTTTTAAATGTAAAAGGTAAAGATGGAGAGTGTTTCCTTTGTGTTTATACATCACTCTAGAACCTATCAAGGCTCATAAAATAACAGGACTAACCATAATCTTATGCTTTTCTAGTACACCATTCTCGATTGCAGAATTTTAGACATTGTGTTCAAAGCAAAGTTCTCTGTTCCACTGCCTTAAAAACATCACACCTGTTTCTATACTCTCTGTAATTGAAGTTTTCATCACCACTTGAGAACATGGATACTAGTTGACCTTCCCTGAACCCTCTTATTTACTTACTTCTGACCAGGAATCCACGATGATTTTCAATTCTAATCCAGTTTTCACACAGGTGTTTCTCATTGCATTTCCATTTAAGAATATCGGTAGTGCTTTAGTAACAGTGACTCTGCTCAGCTAAACAGTTTATGACAGCTCATGCACAGAATTTTTATCTCTTTACATAAAACCCCATCAGTGGTACTGGCTCATAAGCACACCTGGTAAAGCATATGTTTTTGATCTTTTAAGTATATCTAGGCAAGCCAAATGAAAGAAAAGGATAAGCTTGAATCTGTGAGAGATAACTATGCACATCCAGGTGCCAAGAATCTCTGTTTTGGCCTTCCAAAAAGCATGTAGTTTTTTGATATATTCTTAGTGATTATAAATAAGGAAAACAAAACCCATCATTCATTTTTTTTATTTAGAAATATGAATATAAAGTTCTACATTAAAATTTTCTGCTCTGTATATTAAAAGCATTTTAGAAAAACTGATACTAGATGTTATTCTAAGTGCTTTTAAAGAAGAGTTTTAGGAATAATATATCATACAGAGTGCCACCGACACCAAAAAAAAGCAAACACACAAACTTCAAAGTTCATATATTAATAGGGTTTTTTTCCACCATGTAATTTTAGAGTTTAACATAAATTAAGTTTTTTCCACATTTATAACAGTGATGACTAGACCAATCCATGAAAGTGAAATTATGAAAATTTCAAAGCAAATGTATAAGCAGTTTCCAAATTACTTCCAAATCTTGCTGGGTTTTTGCATAACAAAAAAAGTTTTCTCTTTCCCTATGGAGATTCCTTTTTTAGAGGTTTTTATCCTTATCCAGATGTTATTGGTATAATTTCTAGAATGATGAGCTAGCTGCCAGCCAGTAATATATAACATGAATGGATGAAGTAATAAAAAAAGTCTAAAATTAAGCAGCATTTGTTTCAGATAACAACAATTAGCAGAAGTTCGGACGATGCAAACCACTTTTATTTTTCAGAAGCTTAGAGATTTCCATCTCAAAGTGCAGATTTAAATATATTCTTACAATTTTTGTGGTACATCAAATCAACAACCCAAGACTATCCATCAGTTCAAATTGAAAGTGTTTGAGATTATGAGACTTTAAAATACAAGAGACTTAAACTTGCAGTCAACAGCCCATAAGTCTGAAATTTATTGAGAAAACAATAATTTTTCTGTTCTTGGACCCACCCTACTTCTAATTCTTCCTGAAAGCACACGACATGTTTAAAGATAACGAGATGATATTATACTGTTTTGCACAGTAATTGACAGATTCTGAAATATTGATGCAGGCCATATTCCCGTATCTTAAAATATGTCACCTGTCTGTAATTAGCACCAGCCTCTCATTGTGATTTTAAACATCCCTTCCTCCCTGTCTTTATTGGTCTTTGCTATAAAATTGAGATCAGACCATAATTTGGTGCCTTTTCTACAACAAATTCAAATAATCAATCAAAGGGGCATGAACTGCTACAAGATTTTTTTCTCTAAAAGCATTTCAAAGGGCTTTACAAGACTTGATAGGGCATCCTCATTTAACAAAAGAAATAATAAAGGCAGTAGATAAGTAATTACATTGGACTCCCAGTAAGTTGAAGGCATAGGATAGAATAGAATCTGTATTTTTCCATATTTCAGGCCTCTTATATTCAGAAAATTAATCTTCTCTACCTCCGTCTTTTCTGATGTATCTTTTTATTTCATGTCACAACTACTGAAGACCATTGCACCATCTGTGTATACCAGCCCTTCTTTTAAAGAGACAGATACCAAACACTTCTTTATATTACTGGCAGAATAGCGCTTCTTTTTAAGGTGAAAAAAAAAAAAAAGACAGTTCATATTTAAAGCAACTCATTTTCTCTACATGGAATCTTATGCTGTACATTAGTGATGGCATGCAGGCTGCTTGAAGACACTGTCCAGTGAAAGCCAGACTGCATTTGGAGTCAAAAAGGCTACTCATGGCAAAAAGGTACCATTTTGGAAAACATCTATTCAGCTTTTTAAAATTTCTATCTTATCATCCTAAAAAAACCTCTCTCATAATAACAAAAGCCACTTTGCAAACACCAATTAACTTTGATAAAGGAAAATTAAATTGAGATTCCTAGAGTTCTACCACAAAAATACAAGGGGAGAAAACTAATACAGGAAATTAATTTGGATTAGTCAGATTTCACAACTACTGTGACTGATTTCTAGCATGCCAAATAATCTCCAGATGACTTCAATGAAAGATGAAGATAGCCCTTAGGAAAATGAGATCCAAAGAGAATACTATTTATAAGAAAGACCTTTTGGAATAATTTTCTTACTGCTTTAAAAAATCCTCCTTTCTGCCATGTATTTAATTTTTGAGGAAATATCATATAGTATACTAAAGTCAGAAAACACAAAAGATTAATAATCTTGTTAAAAAATTCCATAGCCATCTTCATATCAGTGCTGGGCTACACAGGTAAGACCAAATAAGAACAGCAGAGAATCCATTTTGCATCACAAACATATCCACAAAGCAGTGGCTAATGTGTTCTTTCCCCATGGTTTAAGAAAATAAACTGTATCCATTTATGGCTTTTCACTTAAGTATGACGTATGTATTACACTTGTATTACACTCAGTCAGCTGTCATATGAAACGATGGGAGCTGACAGTTTGGAACTTGAAAGGTTTGACTCTTTTTGAATGTACTAAATGAACAAGAGCTCTCTTAATTTTGATGGAACTGAACCCAACAAAAAGCCCCTGAGAGGATGCAAGATGTTATTCTACCTTTTCAATTTTAATATGCACAGTGAATATTCAGGGTTTTCCAGCTAAATGCTCAGTTAATTCTATGACTAAGAAAGATTTCATTAGGTAGGCTTTAGGCAACAGTGAGCTACAAATGGGATTCCTTCCTTATTTTCTGAAACTCAGAGTTTATGACCCATATCCAATGATGAATGGTCTATAAACTCTCTTATGGTCTTTAATTGCATCAACTTTACATTACAGATTTACATTAGCTTGTGAACATTTTTGCTATAAGGCGTAGAGAAACAGTAAAAACAAAAGTTCCCTCAGCTCTTATACAATTAGAGTATATGAGTCTTTAGTATAACTTGTTCAGTACTTATGTTCTTCCTTTCAATTTTCACTTTTGTACAAATGCAGAGAAATAAGGTTTTACATTTTAAATTTTAAAAAATTACAGAATATGCTGAGTTGGAAGGGACTCACAAGGATCAATGAGTCCAACCACTACCCTGGAGAGCCTGTTCCAGTGGCCAACCACCCTTTGGAACAGGCTCCTCAGGGAAGTGGCCACAGCACCAGAGGCTGACAGAGTTCAGAAAGCATCTGGATGATACTCTCAGGCATGTCGTGTGATTCTTGGGGATGGTGTTGTGCAGGACTGAGTTGTACTCAATGATCCTTGTGGGTCCCTTCCAACTCAGCACATTCTGTGATTCTCTGGTTTATTCCCTCTCATCACATATTTGTACGCGTTCATAAGATCCACCGTGAGCCTTCTCTTGTCTAGGGTGAACAGTCTCAAATCTCTGAGCCTGTCTATGACAGATTATCCTGGTCTTAAATCACTATTGTGTCCCTTAGATGGACTCTCTTCATTAAGTCCATGTTTGTGTTGTACTGGACACAGCATTCCATTCTGCTGCAGGGAGCATTACTTTCTCATAGTCAGCCTGGTGTTCATCAAGGCCTACACAGGGGGAGGAGAGTCAGATTACTCTCCCTGGCACCCAACAAGACAAGACGAAATGGGCACAAGCTGAAATACAGAGAATTCTACTAAATAATAAATTTTTTTTTACAGTGAGGGTAATTCCCTACTGAATTCGCTTGCCCAGAGAGTTTATTAAACCTTCATCCTTGAAAATGCTCCAGTCCCAACTACAATATCAGCAACATGGGATAAACTAGATGATCTCCAGAGTTTCCTTCGACAACAAGTGTTTTTTTTGTGATGCTGCCAGGACAGACTGGACAAGGCAATAAGCAGGGGAAATTTATAAACTGAGTTGCATGTGGGGGCTGCCTCTCAATTTTAAGATCTGGGCAGACTAATTAATGGTAGCATACTAATAAAAAAAATAGCATACATCAAAAAAGTGGCAAACCATAATATTACAAGACATCTACTTATTTGTGCTAGTAGTCAATTGAAAGTGTCAGTCTTGCTAGCTGACCAGCTTTAACTTTTTTCATAGTGTTAATGAAGCAGAAGCTACTGCTGGGAAGGTAAACTGTTCAATACATGTAAATTCAACAGAGGGACATACGCATATAGTCAGATAGCTTCAGACAAAAATAATTGCATATGAGCTGTTATAGAGCACATGTTTTGGAACGGGAGGAGAAAAACTTTGAAACCAATAGACCTGAGTCCAGCTGAAGTACTGAACACTGTCATATGAAGCAAGACTTTCTAATAATCCTCTGTAGAATAGATGGGAAATCCCCTATACCTAAGCAATAGAAACAGTTTATTCCTATTTATATCATATCTCTTATAAATAAAGACGAAGTTTGTTGTCTGATCCCATGCCAGGTGTTTCTTTCCTACTTTGCCTGTATTTACCTGAGCCAAAACATGATCTGACATTTTGTAAGATGCTGGAGTAGTACTTTTTCCAATGTAAATAAAAGACACTGCAATTCATAATAGATGGAGTATGTGGACTTTGTTATTTTGAAAAGATTGTGTTTCGATGGTTGAGAAATAATGTAGGAGTATATAAGCAGGATGCAGGTAATTCCATAAATCAAGAATTCTTTTTAAATGTACATACCTTTATTATGGAAGAGTAAGTTGATAATTTATTCCTACATTTTAAAGTTTATTAATGGTGAAGAGAAGTCCTTAAAACAAAGGACAAGTTCTACAGGGTAACATCTATGGGGATCACCATCTGTGGGGACCACCATCTTCAAGGTAAAGGGTCACTTGTCCCTCTAAGAGAGGATGAATTCTGCCTCTATGTTTCCAATCGGTTTAGAATATCAGACAGAAAACCTAGGACTGAAAATTATTTGTTACTGGCTTGAGCAGCCATGATGCTTATGGTTAATTATTTCTGCTCCTCATGCTATGCTAGGATAATTGTTGAATGAAGTTTTGGAGATAAACAATAGTATCCAGAAATTAATTATGTGAGTTGTCATAATGTTATTTGCTTTGCTCAGCTGTTTAAAAAAGCAATATAAATCACAGATATTTAGATTAAATAGAACAATCTCATACAGAGAAATGGCTGCTAGGAATTTTTTTCTATCATGATTTGCAGTTCTGCCTAATCTGGCTCCAAGCACATCTTTGATTCCACATATATTACAAAATAATGGAGTCTACCTCAAATAGATTCTAGACTCAGGTAATTCTGAGTTTTACAGCAATTTTCAAACAAACAAACAGACAAAAACCAAAAACTATTTAAATTGTAAAAATATTATTAATTTTACTAATTTATATACTTTCAGCATACTGTGTTTTTGTGGGCATTAAGCCAGCCAAATAAATAAACTCCATTTCACAGTATCAACTATCGCAATATTAGTATGACAGTAAAAATATGCTGGGAGTATTATTTGAAGTAAACATGCTTCAATATTGCACACAAGACTGGTGTGCTATACTCACAAGTTAATTCTCATGTTGCATTAGAAAATTTGAATGTTTCGGTTAGCTACAATATAATTCAATCTTTTCAGCATGTTAACCAATTGTTCTTTGCAACTCTGACTTAATCTACACCTAGAGGGTCATACACTCTGTTAGTAGGACTGGTTATCGATTATCTTATTAAATTTCTGCCAATAAAAGTGTTTTTAAATAATTGTATCTATGAATGTATGCATTTTAGCAATTCTTGATTTCTCTTTTCAATATTTAGTAAAACAGATGGAGGTGGTTTGTTTCCTACATGTTTTAGTTAATCATTTTCTGTAATTAAATGATCTCCAATGATTCAGGAAATGAAGATGTGTAATAAAGTCAAGGAAATTGAACAGTCAATAACTGGAATAGATGACAGCAGTTAACTACTGTATGGGGAGTTAAAAATTCCCATGCTCTACCTAATTGTATGTCTCTCCAGCCGCTGTCTCTTCCAATACAGTGAGAATCTACAATGTGTTGAATATGAATAGGTCCATAAAAGCAATTGCATTTTGGACCTTGCCATGTGAAGAGAAACAGAAAAAGAAGAATTTCTATCCTGTTGGTATTAATATATTTTTGGGCTATCAGTGTCTCTCACCCCAGGAGCTAAAAGATTTTTAATGTCCAAATCAGTCTGTTAGTGCCTCCTTAAGTGAGACCCTTTGCTAACAGATTCATTGAATTTGGGCTCGGTGTCTGATACCTTTTTGAAGGACCTGCACTTATATAGCATGAGCAAGACCCCTGAGTAAGCCCCCCATGTGTTATCTTGCTGTCTTTGAGAACTATCAGCTATGCAATATTACAGACTAATAGTCTAATAGTTCAAGAAATAACGTGTTTATTAGTACCAGTTTGTGACAATTGAAGAGGGTTCAAAACATCTTTAATAACATTTTGACTACAAAAATACACTGAGACCATGCAATATATATGTAGTGTACAAATAGCCTACCAGCATAGGTGCAAAGCAACTCAATAGCAAAAATTTCTACACTAGGGCAAAGTACAGTAAAAATATCCACACAAGAGTAAAATACCCGCACCAGAGAATATAACAGCAAAACAAACTTAACAGCAAAACAAACTTAACAGTAAAACAAAACAGCAAAACATCCACTCTAGAGCAAGCAAAGTATTAAGTACAAAAAGAAAAAAATCAAAACTAATTAATGATTGCTCACCCCAAGAGATCCCAAGTGGAGTGGTGGGAGAGAGAGAGAGAGACATTCATCAGTTACCTCCACGAACATCAATGGAACTTCTCCCCGATTTTTCTGTATGTTCCAAATTCTTTTTATATCTTTTTTTTTCCTCTTAGGCAAGTTTGGGTGGCAGTCAGGCAAATAAACTAATTTTTGAGGTGTTGAACTATTGCTTTGGGATAGAAAAAAAAGGACAAGACAGAGGTCCAAGGATAACGTCTGGCTTCACACCTCGAGAATGCGTGGAGAAAAAGCTGGCAGTAACTCCTTATCATCCCATTTTTTGGTTAATCGTGCTTCACACAGAGGCTTATCAGTTTTCTGGGAATGTCTCCCCAGGTGGTGGGGTCTTCCAGGAAAGCATCAAGAGCTTGTCTCTCCTTTTGTGACCTTTTCTGTCACCCCACAGGCTTCTCATTCGTGGTAGAGCAATGAGGGTGGTGAAGGAACTGGAGCACAAGTCCTGTGAGGAGAGGCTAAGTGAGGTGGAGTTGTTTAGCCTGGAGAAAGGGAGGCTCAGAGGACACCTAATCACTCTCTACAACTACTTGAAAGAAGATTATAGCCAGATGAGGCTTAGTCTCTTCAACATGAAGCTGGTATCCAGTTGTAAAATTGCCAGTTCATTAAATTAAATTGTTAATTAAATAAAATTCCTAATATCTAGAGAGCATGTATCAAGACCTCAAAAATAATAACAGTGATGTTTTGGGGTTTTTTTGTTTAGTTTGTTTTTTGGTTTTTTTTGGT
Organism: Serilophus lunatus; assembly: GCA_013399895.1. Lineage (NCBI taxonomy): Eukaryota > Metazoa > Chordata > Aves > Passeriformes > Eurylaimidae > Serilophus > Serilophus lunatus. The sequence continues at coordinate 37,316 of VXBA01001973.1, read as the reverse complement.
AGGACAGTTTCTTCTGGAAACATGGAAATGCAAGAAATGTGAAAATGTAAAAAATGTCATGGTTTTGATTTAATTGGACACTGAAACACATCTTGACACACTGATATTTCTTACTATTCCACATTTCAAATACTCTTAACAGAAAGAAGAATAATAGCAACGATAATACTCTCTTTCCCCTTTATGCATAAATGTATTTTCCTTTCAATGATTATGATTTTTTATTTATAATTTTTTTAATTGATATATTTCTAGAAACATTTTTATAACATTTTTCTTTAGCACTGCAGTGCGATTGCTTGCACAAATATACAGGCAATGGTCTCTTTAGCTTCTGCAGTTAGACCTGAAAGGATCTGGGAGTAATTTGGTTCCGTTTGGGATATCTTGTTAAACTGTGACTACAGTGTATTTCCTGAGTAGAAACTACTGCTCCACAGGAGTTGGGAAATGGAAAGGAAAATGTTAAAACAAGTAAAACTAAATTTGAGAATCACTTTATATTTGGAATTTTTCTGGTTGTCAAAACCTAAATCTTGTGCTGCGGGGAGCACAGCAAGGCTCTGGAGGAAGTACACTGTAGTCACAGTTCCCTGTTAAGAGATTAAAATTGTACCAACTCTTCAGTTGCCTTGCTGCTTTTATGTGCTCTTCGTAAAAGGTTTCAAAACTGGAAGAATACTGTATTTGTTATTTCTGGCTCCGTTAAACACAATAGTAATTAACATTGGCTATTAAGCTCTTAAAAAGCGTGCAAACCACAACATGCTTATGATGTATGGCACTTTAAACATATGCTTATGGTTATACACTGCCACCTAATCACCTGCATGAGAGCACTGGCACAGAATGCCAAGATTATACAGCCGTGCTTCCAAATGGCCCCTGTGTTGCTTAAAGTTGTCTACTACTCTAGCAAATATTGCGATTTGAATACCCTTCAAGTATTACATCGTGAAAAGAATAATTTTCAAGAAAAAGAGATGGACTGTGGGTGAACAAACTGTGTTTAAAATGGGTTGTAAATACAAAATAAAGTTATTTTACAAAGGATATATAAAGAAACCAGAAATGAGTACCCAATGGACATATTCACTTGGCAAATTTATTTCCATATAAAAAGCTGCAATTAATTACAAACTAGTTTTGATGCAGTTTTTGCTTTCTTGAAATGTGGAGTGAATTCTCCCCATAAACTAATGAACTGAAGTGAAGCCAAATAGAGACCAGCTGGCTGAATTGCTAAGTAATTTTATCCACATGATTGACTTTATGATCCTTTCACTACAGTAACTAGTCTTTATTCTCACAATCATCATCAACCATAATTCCAAGTGGGAAAGATGATTAAAAATCAAGAGAACAGAGCAGAGGTTTGTTTGATGTGGTACAGTGCATTCTTGCACACACTTCTTCTGTATAATAGGTGCGGAATTACAGCTCTTTACAGCTTCCCAAGCAGTGCAGTGAATAGCTGCCTCAAAGACATAATAAGCAAACAACGCCTAAATAATCATTACAGATACTCCATTAACAGCATCTATCTGTGTGGCTTTTAACCATACAAATTGTTTTTTGACAGCTTGTAAACTTTCTGAACAGTTTCCTTTGGGCATTACACTACATTCAGATCTAATTTTAACTTTTGCCTTGTCTATAATTTATTATTTTCTTTAGAAACACATAATGTATTTCAGTAGAATGGACAAATTCAAATAAAAGTCCCTAAAAAAAAATCAATTGCTGTTTCGATCTATTAAATCCTTGCTCTCTAGGAGATAACTAAATTCTGACGAAACATAACAGGGGAGAAAAGGCTAAATGGTCTAGAATTACCAAGAGTATCTGTTTTACAACAAGCAATATTTTTTCCTCAAATTATTTAAAATAGGACATAACCAACTGAACAAAGAATAAAAGTAAAAACATATATCAATAAAATATAAATCCTTTAAGGCTTTTTCTAAGAGCCACAGACTTTACATGACATAATAAATAACATGTTATAAAAGAGTTTAATGATGTATTGCATTGGGATAAAGAGACCACATAATTACAAATCAGTAAAGTGACTTATGAAGAGCAGGAGGACAAGGATGTTTTTCAGAAACTGGTAGAAATGTGTAAACTTAATGTGGGAGATGTTGTAACAGTATTATGTGTTCTGTATTAGCTGTCATGGCCGTTATCTCACTTCTGAGGAAACTATTTCCAGGAATAATGTCCAGTAAATCAACATGTATAATTCTGGCAGCCAAAAATTTCTAATTTCTTTCAAGACATTCAACTATTTTTCAACAGATTCAAGTACTTTTCCCAACGTTTTCAAGTCTATGCAACATTTAAACGCATATGTCCGATAGAAGAAAAAGTGATTTGAAACAACGTAAGTCTTCGCTGCTCAGAAAGGTTCCTGTTCTTCACAGATTTTATTCAGTGGCTAGTCACATCAAAATTAAGCATCATCACTGAAAGAAGTATGAATCAGATGAGCACAAAAATCTGCTACTTAAATTCAAATGAGTACTACTTAGATTCTCCTGAGTCTTTAAAAGGGTCACTAAAATCAGTACAGTTTTCATAAACAACAGGGAAGGCAGAGTAAACCCTTAAATAAAATGTGTAAACATCCCTCTCAGGCTGAATCTAATTCATCATGCTAAACTCAATGAGGGTACATCAACATGAAATTAGAATATGGCTTTTATGAATCAAGCAGATTCACATCTAAATTGTATCTTACAACTGAGATATACCACAGCTTGTATATCTGAGGAGCTGAAAAAAATGCATATTTCTTAGCCACATATAATAAATAAGCAGATATTTAGAACAAATATTGATAGGGAAAAGAGGTGTCAATAGAAGAAACCACTGAAGAAGAGTAATGAAAGAGTGTAATACAAAGACCTAGATAAATTACGAGTATGAGAAAAATCTCAGGTGTTCGGTTATTTCTTGAGCTGCATTCAGTGTTTTGCTAATGCTTCAGTCCTTTTTGTTGGTTTGGGGTTTGTGTTTGTTTGTTTGCTTTTCATTGTGGGTGGAGCTATTTTAATTTGCTACCAAGAGCATTACTTGCAAATTATGCTACTGAAGGCAGAAAAATTGTAGTCAGAGTACTCTGAAAGATTCTCAAAGACTTCAAGCTTTCTTTTTGTTTAGTTAACAGCTATTTTATATCTCAACATGTCCAGTACAAGCTACTGCAAGTATCATGGGCCAACCAGTAAAATGAGTTCTCTGTAATTTGATCAATCACTGTCAAATTGATGAAAACAGTAAAAACATCCCTGTCTTAGGCATCTTAAAATTTGGGATGGGATGAGGGCTGATGGGGAGGAAAAAATCACTAAACTCATTTCATTACAGAAGACAGTTCTCATGACAGTGTTCCTGTTCTAATTGACTTGCTCACCAATTTAGAGTATTGTATTATATACCATTCATCATTATCACCAACAGTAGTAAAGGACATTACACAGTTGTCAGTACAATACAATTATTTCTCAAATATTTCTTCTACTCCTTTCCCAAACTTTCAGCCTTGTCATGAAAGCAGTGTGCAAGTATTTAATTCCAAGATATATTGCAGTGATATAATCTCTCTGGCAAGCAATAAAATTGAAGAAAGCCCAAATCAACCAATATTCTACTTTATGAGAACTAATAGAAAGCAGTTTTTGAGATGCTACCATATGGAAGCATTCCATTTGTGTTACATCAGGCAATCACAGAGTGAAATGAACAAGAATATGAATTTAAATAAGAAGACAAGGCAGGGGAGGGAGGAGGGAGGATGGATGGACTAAGAAATTTCAAGTGCCCTTAATTTACTTCTGTCTTCATCTGGTTCAGATACAATTGTCTGGTTTTCTTCAGTAAAGAGGATTCATATCTCGAACAGTTATGCAGTCAGATGTTATGGGGACAGTCAAAACTATGTTATCCATGTATTCTGAAAAAAGGAATAAAAAGGATCTTGGTTTTTTTTCCAATTATGCTGTAAATATATCTCTTCAAATTGTGCCAAATTATTTAAGACCATTATTTTCTCTTCCCAGTACCTCCTTCAGATGTGAGGCCATATATAATGCCGAGTACAATTCAATACAAACATATTTATATATACACATATCTATGTGGGGCTATGGAAAACCATAAGAAGCTGAGACTGGATGAGAGGATAAGAAGAAAATTCAAATTGGAAAGGGTATCAGTCTGATCTTGTGCTCAAAGCAAAGACCATCTGTGAGATCAGATCAAATTATTCAAGGCCTTTTCCAGTCAGGTCTTGAAAATGTTCAAGGAAGGAAACAACGTAACTACACTGTGCAACATGCTACACTGCTCAACATTATGGTAAAAAATGTTATCTTTACAGTCAGTCTGAACGTTTCTTATTTCAACTTATGCCTGCTGTCTCTCATGCTTTCAGCACATACCACTGAAGAGCCTGTTGCATTGTCTTTATAACCTTCCCTCAGGTACTGTCATGGTTAACTGTCAGGTACTGTCAGGTACTGTCAGGTACTGTCCCTCAAAGTAATCTCTTCTTCCAGCTGAAGTCCAGTTCCCTGAGTCTCTCCTCATAGGAGGCAGATATCTAGGTGGCTTTCCACTGAATTTTTAACTTCTTTCCTGTACTATGGAGTGGAAAGTGTCCAGAACTGAACACACAATCTAGATAAGGTTCAACAAGTGCTGTGAGTAGGGCTGTCTAATCATTTTCCTCAGTGTCCTGGGCTGCTCTTTTGAAAACAGGCTTGGGTGCTGTTGGTTTTCTTGCTCACAGAGCATGGTCACATGCAGCTCACTGCTCACATCCTGCCAGTGACCACAGGTTCTCTTCCATGTCAATCAGTCCAACCCTGCATCACCAAAGACTTATCTTTGTATTTGTCTTTGTGCTGTCAGCCCATTTCTTCAGCTTGCTTAGATCCTTCTTGATGGAAAGCTTCCTATGGACTTTAATAATGAGTTCCCCAATGTAGGGTCACTGCAAACTTGATAAGAGTGTGCTCCATCTTCTACTGCTCAATTATAAGGAGGATGCCTCCCAGTGTAGACCCTTGAATAGTTCTCTTGTTACAGACAACCATGAAGTTGACAAACCAGAAACCACCACTTCCATACCAAATCATCCAACCAATATTATAACCATTTAGTTGTTCACTCATCCAGACTGTAGCATTGTAACGTGTGCACAAGAATATTGTGAGAAATAGCACAAAAGGCCTTGCTAAATTCATAGTCAATGATACTATCTTTTCTCCCTTGACCAGAAATCCAGTCATTTGATCATACAGTCAGAATCATCACACAGGATTTAGCCTTTGTAAATGCATATTGTTAGTTACCTTCTTCTTTATGTCCAGAAGCATTCTCTAGGAGGCTCCATGGTTTTCTTGTGTACCAGTAGAGGCTGACTGGTCTGTATTCTTCATCTTCTTTGAAGACGGGTGCAACATTTCCTTTCTTCCAGCTGTCAAGGACCTTCATAGATTTCCACTTTTCGAATATGATAGATAATGACCTTGCCAGGACATCAGACAGTTCTCTTGTCATCCTTAGATGCAGCTTGTCAAGTCCCATGAACTTATAAGGGTCATGTTCTCTTAAGCAATTTTTGAGTAATTTGTCATATACTACAAGCAGTTCTGTTCCTCCTCAAACCTTTTTACTAAACATAGATATCTGGGACATTTGGGTCATGAAGACTGAAACAAAGAAGACACTGAATAATTCAGGAGTTTCTGTGTTTGTTGCCACTGGGTAGCCTGCCCCATTCAGCAGCAGGCTCACATTTTTCTTGTAACAGCATTTTACTCCTAAAGTAGCAGTGCATTTTGGACCTTATCCATTGATAGCAATCATCAAGACCTCAATAGTGCAAAAATGAAATATTTCAAATATGAAATGTTTTAATAAATACTAAACAGACAACAACAACAACAACAAAAGCAACAAAAAAGATAATATTCTTCCTTGTATCAAGTAGCTCTGGGAAAGTATTGCCCAATGTTAAACTTCTGCCCTCATGAGAATCACACAGAGCCCTCAGCACAAGAAAGATGTGGACCTGTTCCAGCAGGTATAGAAGAAGACCATGAAGACAATCAGATGGATGCAGTATCTCTCATATGAAGACAGGCTTGTTCAGTATGGAGAAGAGAAGTCTCCAAGGAAACCTTATAGTACCTTCCAGTACCTTAAGGAGGCTTATAAAAAAAGAGAGAGAGAGATTTATTACATGGTGAAAATAGTGACAGGACAAGGAACATCATTTTTAAACTGAGAGAGGAGAGATGTAGATTAGATGTTAAGAAGAAATCCTTTACTAATAGGGTGATGAGGCACTAATACAACTCGTTCAGAGAAGTTGTGAGTGTCCCATCCCTGGAAGTGCTCCAGGGCAGGTTAGATGGGTCCCTAAGCAACTTCATCTAGGAATGGCATTGTTGCTAATGGCGGGGGGGGTGGTGGTGGTGGTGGTTTTGGAATGAGATGATCTTTCAGGTCTCTTCCAACTCTAAACATTCTATGTTGCTATGATTCTGCTCTCAAGACAGACACTAATAGGCAGGAACTGGCTTGGGCCAGATTCAGCTCTGTATCTAAATTGAAATACTTTGATGGCAATGCTAAGACTCAAAATCATTGCACTCCAAAACCAGCTAGAACACTGCTTGACCAAGTCAAATTATCTCCAAACCACTAGGGTTTTGTTTCACCTACTTTTAAAAATTTTACTGGGGAAGGTGACCCCCAATCTGTTCCAATAGTTATCCATCCTTACTGTACAGATGGGTTTTTTTGTGTTTACTTAAATACCATTTTAGCCAGTAAGCTACAACATGCAAAGCAGAGGAAAAAAATTTTATCTATATAACTATTATTTCATCCCAGGTAAAACTTAACTTTGGTTAAGACAAATAATTACTAATTTCTCTTTTGATAGAACAAGATATCTATTGAATATTACAAAGAGAAGTTACTGCTGCAAATGCAGAACAACTCATTTAATGTCTGATCAAAACTCAGTCTGGATGCCAGAACAGTGATGAATGGCATGATTTCTCCACTGCTTCTGTGCTATATATGATTTTCTGTTGGCACACTATGTACTAATTAAAATGGCTGAAATACACTCAAATGAATTTATGTTATAAATGAATTAAGATATCAACTTTATACATTTTATCATATATTTGTGTACATGTATATATCAATATTGCAGCCTGGCTTCTCAAATTATGGAAAACACCAGTCTTCCACTGAAGTCTGAAAGTCTACATCAGTAAACTGTCTGGTCCCATTTTATCTAGATGCACAATATTTATGTATTTGTATGTATTTATTTTCTAATCACTGAAATTTCAAGAGATTTATTGACAATAGTAAGAGAAGTAACTATGCCAACACATGCAGATTTCAGGTCTAAAGAGTCAAGTACCTACACCTACAATGTAGATCAAAATAATGTTCTCAAATTTCAGGTTTCAGGAGGAATGCATAGCATGTATTTAGGAAGAATTTCTTCACTGAAAGAGTTGTCAAACTGGAATGGTCTGCCCAAGGAAGTGGTTGAGTCACCATCCATAGAGGTGTTCAAGACATGACTGGACATGGCATTTAGTGCAATGTTTTAGTTGATAAAGTGGTATTTAGTCCAAGACTGAACTCAATGATCTTTAGAGGACTTTTTGCCTTAGAACTTTTATGATTCTATGATTTTATTTAGCAACTGAAAATCAAGACTTCCAACTATTTGATACCAATTACATCATTAAAAACATATATGTCAGGGCCCTCCTAGAATAAGATCTGTATAACTTCTTTTGTAATTTATTTCTGATAACTTTTCTGATTTGATACCCTTTCCAGTGGATTGTAGTATACTCAAGTTGAAATCATATTTTAAAAAAACAGACATAAATTAATTTTACTACTCCTCTTCTGGAAGTTTTTTGAGAATTTTCCAGACAAAAGAAGAATTAAACATAGGACAAAAAAGTCACATACAGATTACCTTGACTTTTCTCTACACATATTTTTTATTAAAAAAAGTAAAATTAGATGGCTGTTAGGTCATCTAGAGGATAGTAAATTAAAGACTGAATAAACAAAGTCTTTCACAAAAGAGAAAATGATGGAACCCAGATTTTTTCAGCATAACAAGGTATGGGATCTGGCTTCAGTACTTCACCACAATAGACTAAATTAAGAACAGCAGAGAACAACATAGAATCATACATGGTTGGGAAAAAAGGTTTTGTTTATAAACCATAAAAAGAGGTATGCTATCAGTTGGAAAGTTATGGTATTTTGAGATCAGTTTAAACAAAGTTTCCCTTAACAGGCTTTACTTTCTCCATATGTCAACAACATATCTGTCTTTTAAAACCAATTGTCATTTATTGTCACTTTAATCTACTGGAATTTTTCTCTCCTCACACGCAGTAAGGAGAATTAAATATTAGGTGGCTTTAAAACTGAAATAGTATGAGAACAAGTATTACTGCAGCTGTATACTGGTGTAGTGGTTTAAACACTGTTAGCGTTCAGGGGGGGTGAGTTCAATAAAGGTGACGGAGAAACTGAATAGAATGGCCAGCAAGGGGCTTTTATTAGAAGGGAGTTATTTAAAAAAGGGACAGGGGGAAAGGGTAGGAAAGGGTGTCTTTTCCCCTCTCTCTCTCTGGAAGCACCTTCAGCCCTTCAGCCTCTCTGGAAAACACAAACACAGGTGAAAACCAACCAGCTCCCTCCCCTCCTTTTGTCCGAATACTTGCTCCCAGGTTGAGAGGAATAGGTGGAATCCTGCTGGGGGACTGCAGACACTGGGCACCGGAGCGGTGATGCTCTTCCCAGCAGCGGCGGCCGAAGAAGGGACGGGCCCGAGCTGCGTTTTCGCTTTTCAAGCTTTCTCCCTCGTCGCTTGAATGTCGTCACCTTCTTTTCCGGTCACAGCTAGCTTCCCATTCGTCCAGTTATTCGGGCTCAGCCTCACTTCCGCTGTTCTCTTGTTGGAGAAGTCACAGGTTCAGTCGTTAGGCGCCATCTTTGTTCGCATGGCTGCCGCACCTCAAGAGATGTCACAACGCCAATACGATGCCAGGGCGAGCTCTCCATTGCGGTCTGCCTGCAGCCGTGGCGCTGAAAATTCTCGGCCAGGCTGGCCTGGGGCTGCGGGCTGCTGCCTGCGCTCCTCGGGGTGGGGGTGAGAAGCCGCTGCCCCCCCGGACGCTGCTCGCCCCAGGAAGCCACCGTGCCTGTGCGGGAAGGGACGACCCCCGCCTGCACACCTCACCGAAGGGAGACAGTGGGCAGAGAACAGAAGCTATCTGGGTTACAATGCACAAGATAGCCCCTGGGGCCATGCACGGACGGGGCTAGAAAAACTGCTGCTCGGCCCCGGCCTCGGGGACACCAGGACTGGCACAGGTCCCGCTCCATCCTCCGCCCCCCCCAACGATGGCTTTCTTTTTGAGGAAAACTGAATTTTAATCGGTAAGTGGGGTTTCGCTCTTACACCTCCTTTCAAAAGCCCTCTTTAAACAGCCACAACTGGACTTGAAGATGTGCAATCCAAACCTTAGTTGCGTTTTGACTTAATCTTCAGTTTCTTTAAAAATAGATCAAAACAAATACACAAAGTAATAAAACAGGGGGAACAGAATCAAGCAGCACTGTAGAGAAAATCTTCCAGTTTTATGTAATTTGTCAGCAAGTTGGTTTGCTATTATAGAGAAGTAAATTCTTAAGGATCCCAGGACTTTTGAGAATGCATGAAATCCACCCTTTTCTGTTTTTCTGAGGGGTTTTTTGAACTCACAATTTTTTAAAACTGCTTATAGACCTTCTAGCCTTTTAAATATCCCTATCAGTGGCACAATTTCAAATTTCAACAACTGTTAACAAAAGCTTTGCATTTAGCAGTTAACATAATTTACACTTTAGCCAGCAACCACCTGTGAACACCTGTAAAAATAACAGAGACTGCTCAGATTAAGAAAGGTTATTTTGAATTTAATAGGAACACTCTAAAGACAGGAACAGAATGCAATTAATTGAAGTTACACCTTATATAAAAAGGATTTATTCAAATGTTTATAGGAGAAGCAACAATGAAAACCTGATAAAGTATGTACATAAGTATCAGTCATAGTCTGAAAAGAAAACTTCTTTTGCTATACAGAAAAAGAACATGGGAATTTGGTCCAAAGCAATTCTTGTAAAAGATAATCACATTTAGGGAGAAAAATATAATGAAACTGCCTTCCCAGTCAATTATCAATTTTTTTAATTCCCAAAATCAATTAAAATAATAGAAAAATTTATGACAGCAAGTGCATTATAAAATCCAAAGACATGGCAATTATGGCTTATGCATTTCCCAAATGCTTCAAAATTTACAACTGTCTCAAAAGTTAATTATGTTTAGGGTATACTGACAGTGACCTCATCCTAAAATTGGGAGCAAATTGGAAATCAGTGATCTCATGAAAAATAAGTCTTACTCTGTAAGTATCATGATGCAAGATGGTGAACACTGGACCAGGCTTCCTAGGGAAGTGGTTTGTGCCTCCAGCCTGTCACGAGTCTAAGACGAATTTGGACAATGCCCTCAACAACGTGCTTTAATTTTTTTGGTCAGTCCTGGACTGGATGATCATTGTAGATCCCTTCCAACAGAAAATACTCTATTCTATTCTAGAAGTAGGACCTCTGTAGAGTTAAGTTCTGGTAACTTCATTCAATCCTGGTGTACCGTGTCCACCTTTTCACATAGCACACACTTACTTTTTACTTAAGGACATAGATGCACTTTTGGAAAGGACAATCAGAACACCCAATGGCATTCAGTGGGACAATTATCTGTTGACAGGCTGAGGTTCCTGAATCACAGCTTTAACTGATTAGCGTAATCAGTTTACTCTGATACCAGAACATTTGAAACCCAGCACACCTTAACCACAAGTATAAGCCTCGGTCTCCACTAATTTCAGAACTACTGAAATTCTATAGCCTCAGCTTTATAGAGACAGATACTTTTGGCTGTCAGATCCTTCTGAATCTAACAGAAGCTGGAGCTCAGCTAGCACTGAGCTATACTTGACTTTTGTAATTTCAAGTGCAGCATTATATTGATGCAAGTTAAAGATCTTTATTAGATGTCTCTTTGTTTACACTGCATTGTCAAATTTACATGCATCTTTTGCTGATTTACAAGCTAAGCAACTTTGCTATCTGCAGTGTAAGTATTTTTAACATGACTGTGAAAACAAGTGTATGGATGGGCTTAACTGCAGCTCAAGAAGCACTGTAAACAGATCCAAAATTATTTAAAGGAGAGTTGTCTCCAGTTTACCTGTATAGCTTTGTTACCATGAAGCCTTCAAGTACTATTTGACTTTACATCAAGTAGGAACTGGACTGTTAACTAGCAATGTGGCTACACAGCTAAACAAAATCTAACATCCCAGAGTACAAAAGAAAAAGACCATTTGGTGTCTAAAACGGCTGAACTTGATATCCAACCTTCAGCCTTCTGTTAAAACAGTGCAGAAAAATACTGGAAACCCAAGACCAGAAATACTGATTCCCTTCTTTTATCTCTTCAAGGTCTTCTTTTTTACTGTTTGTAAATACAACCTGCCTGCCTGCAATTATGTATCAAATTCTACTTGAGTGCAGTAAGCATCACATTCCCACTATGATTGATGACAGATGTCCAATCATATTCTTGTTACTGGGTGGGATCAGCAAAGCAGCTGCCAAAGGCCATAGACAAAATCAAAGGAAAGAACAATGCAAATTCACAATTAGGGAGTCTCTGGGGTGTGGGAGGAGAATGATCTGGGACTCCGCAGATTATTGCAAACCTGGTTTTATTTAGGAGAGAAAAAAGGTTCAAGTTCCTGACCAATTTTTTGTCCCCTAACTATTCTTTAGAGCCCATAGACCACTTTATCAACTGTCAAATGCCTCTCATGTTAAGACAGCCTGGACTTTTTCCATCAACTGCAAGAAGCCTTCAACACATCTGGCATAGGCTTTTGTCACCAGCTGTTATGAGCCTCTGTGCATAATGACTACCAATTCCTTCCATTGGCTGCTATGCTCTTTGTAGACTCTAGTGAATCTCTCTTGGAAACTCAACTACAGCAGCCTTTCACAATACATAAGCAAATTAACATTTATAGCCAGCATAAACCCAGTGACAACGATGAAATCTTAGTTATCCCTTCCTCACTTTTTCGTTACTCCCTCCCTGCTCTTGTCCCGCCCTTCTGTTATGCTCTAAGAGGGCTGTTCTGACTGAAAGCTAGTCAGTGGGGAAAAAAAGAAAAAAAAAAAAAAAGAAATAATCAGCTCAACCAGTTCCTAAACAGGTTGATTTTATACAGAAATAGAATTCTCAAGAGAAAGCTGCATGCACCTGGAATGAGTGGCTAAGGTTAGGATCAGGGTGCTTTTTATTTTGGCAACCATAGTGGATCATTCCAGCTCAAACTTTTAGCTGCCCTATAGCCTCGCGCTGTGATTCTACAACTGTTAATATCAGCTTCAAATGCCACCCTCGGAGTTCCTCTCCCTTACTCCGTTTCAATAAATAAACTAGCAGGGAACTGTCCTTGTAAAAGAAAACAAGACAAGTAGAAAACATTTTCCTTGTCTGAACTAGCTCATCACAAAATCAGATGAGCTTCAGATGCAACAGAACTGCTGCCACTTGCATTTTTTTTGCTAGAAGTTTTATACTGTCATTTCATTGAAGACTGACACCTGTAAGACTCTAAAGAGACCCCAGGGACATCACCACAAACTCTTTGTGAGAGCTGTTGTAGTTGGACAGTGATAAAATTTGGGTGTGCCAACACAAACTGAAAAGAACTTTAATATGATCAGGGTACATTGTATGAATGAAAAAGCATTTTCCCGGCCAAATTAAGAAAAAGGTACACATAACTACATTAAATGAGTATTTACAGAACAATTCATAAGTGGAATGCAATTTTCTCTATCAATAGGCAAAAAATACATAAGGTGGTCTTTGATACTGTGACTAAAATAATATACTACCAGAAGACATATATCTAGGAATGAGATAAAAATGACAGTGACTAAAAATGAGAATTATTCCATGTAATATAGAAGAATAATAGCTGAATGATAAGTAAACTTTAAATATTTAAAGCATTCTTTTAAAAATAAACAAATTCTTATAAACAAACCATTTAAGATTTTATGCGTCTGTGAAGCAATATTGCTTTTTTGCATCTAAGCTGTGAAAGAAAGCTGACTCTGTTGACAATTAATTGTGAGATTTTAACTACCACTTACTTTGGGCTAACATACAGAAAAAAGAAAATGTCTACCTTGAGTAGTTTTCTAATAACACTGAGGAAATAATTATTCTGCTTCACTATCATGGTTCAAATCTCAGAGCTTAAGTAGAAATTAAAATTAATTTAGGCTACCTCATAGTTAAAGTTAAAATAATACACCTAGTAATTAAGATAACAAACCACTGCAGAATTACATATAAAATGTGATTCCTTATGTTTAAGCTTTTAACACCATGTGGAAAACAGTTGGCTTTTAAGACTTCTGTAAAACAATCCAAACATGCACTTGTTTTGATATAGAGAATTATTTACACAAAGCACAGCTCATTATTCACTAGAAAAATATTTTAGGCATAATAAACCTCTGAAGGTTTTAATTAAAAAGTAAAAAATTAAAAATGAGGAATTACATAATAAAAAAAGACAAGGGCAGACAATTAGAAGACTTAGGTCTTTACAAATCCCTATCTACATGAGGTGTTACACATTTATTGACCATACTTGATAAAAAGCAGTTCAGAACACTATGAAACACTACTATCAAGTCAGAAGGAGGTTTGAAGACATACTTTATGAAAAACAAGTTTTAATTTTGTAATAATGATCTCAAATTTGTCTAAGAAAACATAAATAGAAAGCCAAACAAAATATCGATAAAAATAAATTAACTTTACTTATCCCAGAAGCTAAAGTCTAGAGAAATAAAGATATAAAGGTAGAAAATTATCACAAAGGTCTTCAATTTCTGCTGGAATGTAAAAGTTTGACCTTACCTTACAATTTATCCATTCCTATGTTAAAATTCAAAACCAAAACAAAGCAACATTGACAATAAGTACCAGAAAGTGACTGAGTACACAAGAGAGAGCTGTCAAAAACACTGTCTTTAGTCAGAGCAGTACTTATGATTCCCATAGGTAACTGTAGATTTGAATACACATGCATGTTAGGCAAAAGTCCTGATTAAGAGCCAAGACTGACTCAGAGCATAAAGGTCTAATATGGTAAATGACAGTGAGAAACCCCTAAACCTGGTGGGTTTACCCCAAATGCTTAATAGTTGAATCATATCTGCTGCACAACCAACCTGAAGAACCATTTGGTCAACTTTCTTTAAACAATAACAGCTTTCCTCAGCCAAAGTGAGAATAACCCACTGTTCAAAGCAAAATGTAGGAACCCTGAAGAATAAAATGATCTAAAACAATAAGGTATTCAAAGCTAATAGAAGACCTACAAGAATAAAGGTCAAAGACTGAAGGTCCATGAAGGGATAACAGCATTGAGTAGATATGCATTTAGAGCCTTGTTTTAACAAAATATTCCAAAAAAATTAGCTCAAAAAACCTCCAAAACAACCCCGTTCCAAACCATCCAGGTTGTGATCTGCCTGCCAGTATTCTGTTTTAGTAATTAGAAAGTCTTCCACAGAAGGAATTATATCCTAATTAGCATGGTATGGGAGGATATGAACATCAGAAATATTTGCGTGCTACTGCTTTTTTGACTACTAGGTTTTCAGATTGCTTTATTTGCCCCTCTGTTTTATGACTTTTCTGCATTCAAATTCATTTGCAAGTGTAACCAAGCACTAAAACGACTTAAAGTGTTGATGATGTCTGTGTTACCAAGTTAAAAGAAACTACACAAAATTTCATAATCAAGAACAGACTTTGGTCCTGTACTGTATTTTGGAACTGCATCCATTGTGTTACTACCCTATAAGAGGATTCACTAGTTAGAAAAAATCAAAACTGAGGTCTTTACAAGGTTGAGAAATAGCAATATTATATTATGGTTTTTAGTTAAGCGTTTTAGGAGAGAAAAAGTTTGTG
>VXBA01001973.1:109-13989 GCA_013399895.1 Serilophus lunatus | reverse complement strand
TTTTTTTTTTTTTCTTTTCCTTGTTGCGTGGTTCTTTGTCAGGTTTAATTCTGTGTTAAGTCTGGAGTTCCCTTAAACTCTTGTCTTTCCTTTGGTTGAGCTCCAGACAAATAAACTGTTTCCCTGTTGTTTAAATTCTGTTCAGTCTTCTCGTCACTATTGAGCTTGCCCCTCAGTGAAAACACTGGTGCTAAACCACCACAGGGTGCATAGGAGGTTGAGAGAAAACTCAGCCAGGACAGGTGATCTAAACTGGCAAAAGGGATACTCCAGACCATACGACATCATGCTCAGTGTATAAAGTGGGGGAAAGAAGGAGGAAGGGGGGACATTTGGAGTTATAGCCTTTCTCTTCCCATGTAACCATTACATGTGATGGGGTCCTGCTCTTCTAGGGATGGCTGAATACTGGTCTGCCCATGGGAAGTGGTGAATTAATTCTTTATTCTTCTTTGCTTGCGTACGTAGCTTTTGCTTTCCCTATTAAACTGTCTTTATCTCAATCCACAAGTCCTCTGGCATCTACCCTTCCACTTCCCACCTTGATCCTGCTGATGGGGGGGTGAGTAGTTGCACGGGACTTGGCTGGAATGAAACCACAGCAAAAGTAATAAAGGAATCATTGTCAGAAACAGACATCAATATTGGATGTATTAGAAAATCTTGTTCAAAAAGATTTAAGTTCAGTAAGTTAATTGAAATCAATACAGATTCAGTTTTCTACTAGAAATGAGCCCTACAAGGACAATTATGAAATTAAGTAAAATGAATCCCTTGTCTAGTGGAACTACTGTTAATTTGGATCAAAATTTGACTCACTGTCCAACCAGCAACATCTTACAAGTTCTGTACTAAAATGCATTAATAAATTAGTAATTTATTAAAAATTAATTTATATAAATTTTTTATATATATTAAATGTATTAATAGAATAAATAGGGTCATTAGTTAATGAATGGACAAGCTCATCTCATTTAAAGTTTGACTTCATCACCTAGATGGGATACTTGATACGTATACTGTAAATACACAAACATACTGTTCAAAATTTTTGCTTCTATAATGTACATAAAACATCGTACTACTGTAACTGCATTGATGATATTATCACTTGATAATCTGTCACATTTTGTGATAACGCAACATTTCACTTCTTAATGTGCATGTAGAAATTTTTCAGTGAAAACTATCTCACAACAATTCCATATAACAGCAGATTTTTCAAGAATTTCCCAATTAAATCATACCAGTTTTTATTAGTATATTCAACAGAGAGCTCAGTAAAGAAAACCAAATTGCTACACTGCTTTTACATTAAAATAAACTTTCTACAGAAAATACAAAATATATTTTATTCCCACAAAAATATTTGGTTCAGAGACTTCACAAAAGCTTCCTGCATGAGTAGTATTATGTTTGAATGGTAATCGTACACAGCTAGTGTTTTCTTAATGTCCTGGGGAGCCTGATCATTGTAAATTACCTGTGACATCTCATTAATCCTCTTTTTCCTCACAAACGCATAATTAATGGTAACATTGACAATAATACACAAATTAGCTAAGTGACGCTTTATGGTGTTGGTTTTGATTAACGTCAGGAATCCAAAAATGACATTAATGTAATGCAGATCCCAAAAGGCAACCCGCACTTTGACCTCAGACATACATTTTGTTTGCACCATCACAAAGATTAATCCTTCCCTGGATGAAGACAAGGCAAAACTCTGGCCACTGGCATTGCGTGCTGGGCTGTCGTGGAAAAACAAACTGCCTCAATTGCATTTGTTTAAGAAGGAAATCTTAATGCATAGAAAACAACGGCTTAGTGTCATTTCCTATTGTCTTGTTAGGACAAAGATAAATGAGCTACTGTCATGATTTAGATCAACTCCTTCTCTGCTAACTTCTATTATTTGTTTATTTATGGACTATTGTTTAATTAAAAGCATACCTAGATATAGAACTGCACAATAAATTAAAATTGGTTTTTTATTTAATATGTGCTTATTTAGGGGATCAACTTGTCCTGTGGTAGACACAATATTGATGTTATAGGCAGAAACATGTAGGGCAAGACTATTAAAATGAAGCAATATCTTTATCCTAGCTTGAGCTAACAGGATTAAAGGTACAATTTATCCCACTAAGTAAAAAAAAAAAAAAAGACCAACTATTTTCAAAATATATATTTTTTTTCAGAAGATATATTTACATACATACGTATAACAGAAGATATTTGGCTCAAAAGAGCCAAAAGCCCGTTCCTCATTCTGAGACCAATATGATTCTATACTCAAATGCTCCTTTCAATAATTTCATAAATTTAACTCATGCTACAGAATGTACTAAACCACAAAAAAAGCCATAACTATTTTGAACGGCATAGCAGTCCAGATTTCTTTTAATAAATTATAGATTCATCACTTGTCAGTCATTAAACATCTTGCTGGAAATGCTTATCTGTAAAAAGCAGTGACTGATTTAGTTAGAGGTAACATTTTTATATGCATTAGGTTTTGCTAGTCAAAAACAACCCTAACCAGACTCTTCAAAAAAGTGTGGAACAGCATTTTTATTTCCCATTGCAATAAAATACAAACTGTCTTCAATTAATGTGACAATAATTCTTTAATATCTCCACTTTTGTACTGGTTCATCAATACAGACAGAAGAATAGGTGTGGGTTTATCCTGAATATGACAGGAAGGAGGAAGTAAAAATTATACAATAATAGAAATCCTCAAAATATTTTAACAGCACAAACAGAAATTTGTAGTTCAAAACTGAAGAATAAAAGATGTACTAGGTAGATAAAACTTTTCCAAAACCTTTCCTGTTCTGATTATGATAATGTGCATATAACATAAATAACGTACAGATTTTCAGCCTTTCAGCATTCAAATGTCTTATCAGCTGATCTTAGCTACTGAATTTAAAACTGCACTCAATACTCGAAATAACTAGTGTACCTTTTCAACATTATTTTTAAGTTTCATTTCTCATTAGTATAAATTTGATTTTTTTTTTTTTTCAAAATATACTAAACTTTCTCTAACTTACAAATATATTTTAAAGCACTCTGGAATTTAAGGGGCAAAACGGAATCCCATAGAGGCCATATATTTACTCTAACTAACCAAGACATAAATCCAGATTATTGCAATGAATTATTTCTATTATTTGAACAGAGTAAGTACAGTATCACATTTGAAAGACATTTGAGTTTAATTCATATCTTAAAATTGACAAAGACAAACAACCTCTGCTACATCAACTGAAATGCACTGGTGTATATGGGATATATAAGCTAGACCCAGGAGCAGAGACAAATCTGTTCTTTTTATCATCATTGTGGCATAAGGTCATTCAAAATGCAATTGTACTTCTTTATAAAACATAAAAAATTGTCTGTTTGGAGCTGCAAATTTTAAATGGCTTTGTCTGTGCAGTAATTCTTTATCAGCTTGTATGAATCTGGTAATTCTTTGTTTCATACACAATTTGCTGGCAGACTACAGTAACTATTGCTACTTTTACTTTGCTGACTTAATATTCAGACAGATATAAAAAACCCTCCTAAATATATGTTTGGAAGGAAACCAGCCTACTTTTAACCCTTACAAGTTATCTCAATTTCATCTTCAACATAGGTATGATTAATATTACCCTGTTAGCCTGACTGTGTCATTTTGTTCTTTCAATTCCATGCCAGCCTTGTAGAAAGCAATCTGTCAAGAGATACCTTTATAGAAATTATTTGTTTCAATGTTTAAGTGCTGCACATTGACTTTTAATACATAAAAATGGTTACAGCAAACTGATTTTTAAAAGCCCATAGAATTGTGTGCATGTGTGTGCATGTGAAAAGAAGTCATTTTGTAAGGAAACATAATTTTCTCACAATTCACCAAACATTAATACTCTAGCAGTTTCAAAAAAGCTTATTCTAAAAGGTAATCTTATCAGAGTTGTCTATTTAAAATTTCTGTTTGTTATCTTGAAATTTAAGATCTAGTTGAATTCTATAGTTGAGTGATTATCTGCAGTTAAAGCATTTTGTTATTCCACAATTTAACATTAACCTGTTTAATAGGACAGGTCCAGAAGGCAAAAAATTTCAATTTATGCTTCCTTTATAGTTTAACATAATCAAAATATTGTCATAAATATGAAAGAACACATGAATTGGTTAAATATGGGTTCAGTTTTATCTCCTCAATATTCTGCAATTTATACAAATATGATTTGTAAAAAGTAAATGCAAAAGCTATATGCTATTAAACACACAGAGGCACTTTCCCTCAGCTGCATTTAACATATATGTTTATTGATCTGTATTTCATCATTGACCACAACTGTATATTTTCAAAAAAGATACTCAGCATCATGCCAGCATTTTATATAAGCTTTACATACAGCTAATTCACAGAATAATGGCTTTCAGAAAACACAATATTCTACATTTCAAGAACTTAAAACTTTTTTTCTACCATGAATTTCTTCCAGTGATGGAAGAAAATAATTACCATTTTAGACATGTCAGCATTTACCTGTTGCTCTCTGAAATACTGCACAATGACAAAATGCTTAGTTACTTAACCTAGCTGTGAGCTGACCAATTATTTATATAAACATTCTTTACAGTTATCTGAAGGTGTTTCAATTTGTTTTTTAAATGCTAATAAAAAAAATTAACATCAAATTCAAACCATATGATGTGCACATGCATGTTTTTAGGTTTTTTCCCGTTTTGGGGGAGAGAGGTAACAACCCTATTGAGACTGTACTTTATGAAGGATTTTAATGAGATTTCTGGCTATATTTTTTAACCAAGAATGTCAAATAAGCTTCAAAAGGGAAAGTAAACTGTAATGCAAATGACACATACTAAAAATAACCCTATAAATCTGTTCATTCTGAGTCTCCTGAGTTGTAAAATGTGAGACTGCTTAGCTTTATTAGATGCTATGGGGAAAACTGATTTTGGGGAAGTAGACCACTGATAGTGTTATAACATTCTAGTGCATTACAGTGAAGGCATCTATTTCCTAATCTTCTTCGTACCTTGGTAATAATTAGGCAATCTTATACCAAGTCTTTATCAGGGCAGTCTTTAGACAGCCATAAACATACAACCTCTGACTAAAAAGGATACAGATAATTTCATCTTTTAAACTAAGGCTGTGAATAAGCTATGTTTTGCTAAAACAGAGGAATACATCTCAAAATAAAATTCCATTCAGTTTTAGCCTGTGAACGCAGTTTCAGTGTTTCCTACGAGCAGCAGGAATCTGCTTACCAAAGGATTATTTTATAAAATGAAGAGAACACAAAACTTTGTGAGAATGCAAGCTGTAAAAGTCTTACACTTTAATTTAAAATATTATTATTTGAAAAAAAAATAAAAATCAAAGATGGAATTTGAAAAGCTGCAGCATATCATATAAAAAGTACATATTAAGGGGAACAGATTTTGAGTCATATCAAAAAGCTTCAAAATCACTTCTTTCCACATATGAAAAATTATATTAAGCAAAACATTAACACTGGTTTCATTTTTGTGTGTTTGTACCCAAAGCGACAGCACTCCAGGGCTTTGTTTTGGGATATCTTAATCAAACCTAAGGATGGATAAGCAGATCTACGCAAAACTGCGATGTGACTACTTAAGACAGACAACACTCAAAACCTAGTATGAATTCTTCTAGTATTTCAAGAGTATAAATTGTAAAAATTGTCATCCATGTTCCTTCTTATTTTCAAACCAATGCATACAGCATACAATGAACTATTTCAAGAAAACATGATAGCTGAAGGGTTTCTGCCTTCGCTCCAGTTCAAGATAAAAGTGTGAAACAGCAGTTTTAGTGTGATAGTTATTATAACCACAATACTTTAGTAGACAGTGCCAAGAAATTATTAATGCAATATATATCACTTTGATTCCTAAAATGCTGAGTTAATGGGCCAAATTTCATGATAGCTTGTACTTGCAGTGCTGTCATTTTTTTTATAGCTATCAACTAAAAATAGTATGGTAGATAACAAACAGGCATTTCCTCTACTGACCTCTATTTCGTTAATGTTATAGAAAGTTAAAAAAAACCCCAACAAACCAACAGCTTAAAGGGGTTCTCATTTCTCTACTTTTGAATGTGTGTGTTTGCGTATAAGTAGGAATCTACAATTTTTGAAAGTAAAAAAGTAGGTTTTTGCACCTTCATTCTAAATGTAATTACACATTAAATGAACACACTAAATGAATCCTCAATTATCTTATTCAGATTTTCTAAATCTGGGGAAGATCTTAATAACTATCTTAAATATGACTAGTCAGTAAAAAATTATGTGTAAACATCTGTATTATGCATTTTTTTTACAAATATAGATACATATATAAATTCAGAGAAAGAAATATTTTAGTATTTAGTGTAAAATGAAATTTATTATCAGCATGTGAGAACTAATCATCGAAGCCCATAACAGCAGGGACCTTAGTGGTTTGTTTCTGGTTGCATACAAAAGGCAAAAAAAACCCCAAACAAGCATATCCAAGCCAAAAACTAGATGAAATTCAGAAAATGCCTATGACTCTTACTGAATGTGAAGAAGGAAAATATGCACACATGTACCCACAAGAAAGAATAGGCAACTATATATTTAATAAAGTAAAAGCTATTAAATGTGTATGTCTATACAGAACTTAAGAAGTCCATTTTCAATGGCTCTTAGTTGAGATAGCTACTAATGTGATACTTCTCTGTAATATATTCATATTTTATGCAAAAATGACACTGTGGCATATAGTAAATTTGCTAACAATCTAATGGAAATGCAGTGTGAGTCTAAAGGGAAGAAAATAAAAAGAATAGCTAGAATGCATGCTCCTTCTAAGACTACCAACAATAATTCTCTAACCTCTCACAAATTACAACTTAGCTACTGTAGGGTATGTATAGGCTCGTCACAACTAATAACATTTTTCTTTCATCAGGTTTGTGTTAACATTCTGCAAATCTGAAATGTTTACTGTAACAAAGTAATGCATTATATAGATAGCATATGGTTGCTGGCTTTGTTTATATCTTTTTTAAATATCTGAAAGGATCGGTTGGGCTAAAGAGCAATATTATTGCTTCCACAGTCAGTTGATGGGCTGTTTAATAGTATTTTAAATGTTTGTTAATGATAGTCTCAAGGAAACGGAAAAGCACAGAAGCAATGCAGAATGGTAATACCACAGTAGTTACAAAGATTAAAATGCCACTAGGGGACAGTAGAAAGTCACAAAATGAGGTTCTGTTGAAGAAACCAGAACAAAAGGCCTTTCTTTGTCAAAAAAGAAATCGCAAACATGCATTTCTAAATAAAAATCATTTCACATGTGAGGGGTTTAAAATTCTGCATTAAATAGCAAAGCGGAAACTGGGAGACACTTGCATGAGTCTATTTTTAGGTCTTTTATATTTATATCCATGTATTTTAAAATATGCAGCACTTTCCTTTAACAAGAATAAATTCAAGTGTGAAAGAATTTATTTTCAGCACTTTTACTGTACTGTGATGTTCTTAAAGTCTAAAAGGTATTCACCTCTACATATTAAGGAAGATATGGAAATTGACCTTTGTAATACTGATAGTTTACCAGGGGAAAAAACTATTAGTCAATGTATGATATTGCAAGGTTTATGAAGCAGTAGAAAAAAAATGTCTAGAATTTAAGGACTTTAGAAAATGGTTATTAAACTTTCGCTCTGATATGGCCTATATATGGGCACACCCTTCACTCAAGAGCAAAGAAATGCTCTTCAAAAATTCATACTAGATTCCAGTCTTCATATGCTGAATCTCTGCAAAATAAAGCAAACATAGCATTACTTNTTTTTTGCATTCAGATCAACCATGCCCTCTAAATAATATCTCACAGATTAGAAAGTTTGGTTCAGATATTTGTAGCTACCGAACTTTCACAGCTTATATGAAAACATTCAAAGGTAATAACATCAGAGGAATCTGCTGGGCTGATAGGTCCTTCAGCCCACATGACTACAGGAAAAAAATGTCTATTTCAGAAGTACTTCAAAATCTTTCATTTCCAAAGCAATGCATTTCGACCTAGAAATTAACTAGGTATTGGGAGCATGTAATCCTCAGCCATGTATTTCATGATTCCTAGGAGATTATCTAGTAGCTATGGAGAATGTTGTGAATTATTTTTTGTTTCTCTTGCTTGCAAAAAGACACAAAGAGGTTGCAATTGCTGAAAGATATTACCCTTCCAGAGTGCTAAAACACAGATTTAAAAGAGCAATGCAATTCTGTCTCTTCACAGCCTTATAACTGCGGTCATCTCACAGGGCATCATGAGCATGAGCACGTAACAGACCTTGGACAATAATATAATTAAACATTTGTTTGAAAATAGTAAATCTAAGAAATGTTGTTCTGTAATAAAGGATTGAACTGTTTTCAAATGGAA
This sequence comes from Serilophus lunatus, assembly GCA_013399895.1. Taxonomy (NCBI): domain Eukaryota; kingdom Metazoa; phylum Chordata; class Aves; order Passeriformes; family Eurylaimidae; genus Serilophus; species Serilophus lunatus. The sequence continues at coordinate 5,508 of VXBA01001973.1, read as the reverse complement.
AACTTGACTGACATACCTTTACGTGTGTACAAGAGTGGGGAAGTCTAATGAAGCAATCACTAGAACGTGGACCAAATACATAGAACAGGTAGACAAACACCATGCAGCTGGAAAGAAAACTCCTGTACTGTAACACCGAAAGGAGAGAGGGACCTCAGCATGTGGGGTTGCAGAAATGGAGGAGAGGTTGGAAGGGAGGTGATGGAGGGGACAGAAATGTGGTGGAGAGACAGAGAAGGAAAAAGGGAAAGAGGGAGAGAGGAGAGAAAGAGAATCATCTAAATGAATTCTAAATGTCTAACAATTTCCATCAGACACCACATGCAGAGGGAAGACAAAAATTTCAATATACACTAAAATTCATAGGTCAACAGTGTAGGCTATGGACAGCCAAGAACTCCAAGCTCATTTCTCAGACAGTACTGTAAAAGATATTTATTTGGTGTTCTATTTCAATAACTGGTTTAACAAGGCATCCCTCAAGGTAAGTACACATACCATGTGACTGAAAACCAAGATAATGCCTTAAGATGTGATACTTTTGTAATGTTTTATGTGAGATGGGATGTTTTTCTTTTGAAAATTTGAAAAAAATAAATTACCTGGGTGACAGATGATTTGAAATTAGACAGGGTTGCATTCACGTGTATGAATGAAACAGGCTGTATTAGCTTTTCAGCCATTATGATGTCCTTGGAAACATAACTAAGATGTTTACTCTCAGGAAAAAAATTGCATTTGGAGGTCAAAAGGACTTCTAGGAAATGATCCAGTCAAAACACTTCGGGTAATAGTGGACTTCTTCAAGCACTTCCTCAAACTGTCCAGACTGTTGTAGACCACAAATGTACCCTTTAGTAATTTTATGAAAAAAATAGAATTATGATAAATTATTAATAAAATTCAAATTTCAGAAGGTAAAATATGCTCCGAAGCTACTGATGTCACTTAAATCAGTCACTAGATATATGAAATGTAATAAATAGAATAAAGCCTGAAACTACAAGCAACACTCAACAGCAAATGACTCTGAAGTTTGTCCACTTTTGTGTTGGAGGGAATTTTAGGGATATTTTACAGAAGTGATACCATACAAAGGTTCAAAATACCAACATCTTGTAAAAGGAATTAGTATGTAAGGAAAGAGTGAAACTAATAATTAAGGGTGAGGAAATATTTTCATACTTGGTATATTTTAAAAAAAAAATTAGATTCACAGATGTTTCAGACAGGTTGATGCTTGGATCTCTCCATTACAGTATCTTTGTGCCTTTACTGTATTTTCAGGGGTTTTTTTTCACTATATTGGACTTTATATCTTTAATCACTAGATAATTTGTGCTCACTTTTCCCTTAGCTTCCCAAAGTCACTTTTTCAAATTCTTTACCAAGAATGAGTACTTATTCCAATTGTCTCTCAAGTAAGACCATTCTGCTGCAATACTTCCTTCCTGCTATTCTGAAAACTCATTCTCGCACTGCTGCATTCCTTTCTTACCTTCCCATCCCAATGTTTTTCAGTGACTTGCTCTTTTTACTTTCACTGTCATATGTCTCCCTGTTATAAATTCTTTCATTGTTCCTTATGTCTTGATTTTCTGTGCTTTTGTAGTCTCAGAAAATCATATAACAACTTGCGATTTGGTATTCCTCTATAGATCGGATTTAGGTTTTCTTACATCAGGATAAACATTTGTAACAACTATGAATGTGGTGCTTCGATGTGTTCAATTGTAAACTAATTATCAGAAAGATTATTCTTTTATACAGTCATTTAACTGTAAATTGTACTTACTTTTAACTGAGCTTTGAAACATTAATACAGTTTATGAAAAATATAGGTCTTTTCCTGTAAGAGGCACATTTAGTGTGATGCTGTTGCCAGTCTCTGGATACGAAGAATAACAAATGGATTTGCATATAACTACAGAAAAACACTATTTGCAAAAATATTTTGTAAACTGTGACAATATTATATCTTATATAGAAATTAATATTTAATGTCCTGTAACAAATTAAGTAACTTAGAATACTCTTTTTCTTTTTAAAAAATCTCTGTTAGTGTTTTATTTCATGGCAAATATATTTTTGAGACAATTTTCTCTGCACTAAATGCAGAAAGCAGTCTGGAAAAAAAATAGTGTAAACATCCTAAAACTTACATCTACTGATCTCTTATTTAATTCTAGGTACACAGAAAACAATGGACAGATCTGATACAGCACCTGATTGATATTTCCAGAGTGTGAAAACCTCCACCATGAGATTAGGCTGATATTGCATATTCAAACACATACAATGATATATTTGTCATTGCTATTGACCTTTATCTCTCCAGTTTCCTGACAACCTTCTACAGTTATTGACATTACAAATACCAGTGACAACGTGCAGGGCAAAGTATAACCTTTCATTTACCTTCATGTCCCTCAAATGACTCACGTAGGTAGTTTCAACAAAAGCTGCAAACAATGATACTGTTGATTTTTTTTTCCTTAACTTGCTAAAATGTTTTCCATTTTCCTCTTGTTCTCTGAAAATCATGCCAATAACTCACTACAAAAGAAACGATTTCAAATGAATACAGGTAATTAGAAGTGTCAAGAAATCAGCAGAGAGTAGGGTGTCTGCCATCATTTCTGTGGAAAGAGTGCCAGATTCCCTTTCAAAAAGGTCTTTGTCATTTTTTAATAGAAGGTAATTAATGTAGACTACAGTAAAGTGTACAGGATCCCAGTCACTTGTCTTTCTTTCCTTAGAAATAGGCCCATAAAGATGTTTTGATTCCTAGAAACAATCTTCAGTGGTTATTTAAAAATTACTTTTAATTACAAGCATAGTCTTTTCAGTCCTTTCATTATTTTAAAAGCAAGAAGAGGAAGCATTTAGAAAGTGCACATTTATATGGGTGAAAAGAAAAAAGTTTTCTAAACACTTCTTGAACTCTTTCAGGCTTGGTGCTGTGACCACTTCCCTGGGGAACCTGTTCCAGTGCCCAACCACCCTCTGGCTGAAAAGCCTTTCCCTAAAATAGAACCTAAACCTTCTCTGACACACCTTCATGTCATTTCGTTGAGTCCTGTCCCTGGTCACCACAGAGAAGAGATCAGTCCTGCCCCTCCTCTTCCCCTCACAAGGAAGTCATAGACTGCAATGAGGTGTCCCCTCATTCTCCTCTTTTCTAGGCTGAACAGACCAAGTGACCTCAGCTGCTCCTTATACGGCTTACCCTCAAGGCCCTTCACCATTTTCATTGCCCTATTTTGGATGCTTTATTTATCCAAGGTGAAGGCACAGCAGTGCAGGGTAGAGTGGGACAATCACCTCCCTCAACCAGCTTATGCTGTGCCTGATGCTCCTCAGGACATGGTTGACTCCAGCTGTCAAGGCGCAGTGTTGTTTTAAAAGTGTGTACAGTAAAACAGAAAATCAAATCACTAAGTCACTAGAGCACTGAGATCAGTAACTTTCCTTCACAAGGAGTTAAAGCCTCATGATGAAACAAAACAACCAACATTAATAAAAAGTATCTAACACCACATCTAATCAACCGTGTAATCCTAGTATGCTATTAGCATGAACAACTACAGAGGTTCTTTGTTGTTATAAAATTATCCAGAACTTTTGTCATTCCTATATTTTCCCTATTTCCTTTCATGTTTCCTATGATATATCTGCCCTCCCTGATACTTGATGACACAGAGAAATAACCATTGAATTAAGAGATGAAAATATTTCTTCTCTTTTCTGTTTTGTAACAGTGGACAGATAGAAGGCCTCAAATTTATAGTTGTATTGATACAATGAGGTGTACCGATAAAAACATTTTATTTTAGACAAAAAACAAGAGTACTGAATGTGAATAAGCATTTTGAAATACAAATATCAAAACTTTTCTGATAATTGAAAAAAAGGTCTCAATCTAAAAGACTGGTAACAAAGCATAGTGTATGTAAGAAAGAGTATCACAAATTTTAACTTTGCATTTCCATCTGTATGTTCAGTAATAGAAGAAATTTATAATAACATTTACTAACACTATTTATTTGTGTTACAATGAGGTCATCGGTTTGGATTTTAAGGCGACATAGACATCTAAAAGGAAGAAGCTGACAACCTTCTGATTTATGTAAATCAAGCCTAACACATTTCATAGTCTGCATGTCACTGCCAACAGGAATTAAAAAGTAGTAACAAACATAAACAGCTCTCTGCTTCGTGGTTCAGAAGTTGATAGATCTTAGGGCAGAAATATCCAAAGTCTTCAATTCACATATTTTCTTCTGGATCTGCAAGTAATATTTCCTACTGCACATGTAGTTTTGCAGCTGCAGGCACTCTCTCATTGGGGATTGCTTCTGCTGTATGCTAAAATCAATGGAAAGACTTTCATAAATTCCAGTGGGCATTATACTATTTTCTACAGCAATAAAATCCAGAAGAGGTGCTACAAGAAATAATAAAGGTTTGTTGCCCACTCTACAGCTCTGAAGAATGGCACTTGGAGAACCACTGTTCATCCAGCTTAATCTCTGTTTCTAACTCCCCTGAGGAACAGTGGCAAAGGTTGGAAAGAGCAGACCCATAAATATATTTCAACGTTATGAGGGAGTTCAAGTCTTTGGTCTTGGGACAAATCTGGCAAAGCAACAAGAGTACTATTTCAGATCAACATGTTGCAGAGAACTATATTTGAGTATTAAATTTGCTACACAAAATATACTATAAACAAAATGCTGGTCAAAGTTGAGGCAAGACAGTTGAAGCCTGTAAATAAGAAAAGGATCGTCCTAGATAGCCATGAAATTAGGTAGAATAGTCAGACAATATTTCTGACAATTTACAGTTCCTGTAATGCAGGGGTCCTCAAACTACGGCCTGTGGGCCAGATACAGCCCCCCAGGGTCCTCAACCCGGCCCCCCGGTATTAACAGAACCCCCCGGCTCTGTCCTGCCTGGGGAGGGGGCCAGCACAGGGTCCCCTGGTCCCGACGCGGGCAGCAGCCCCGGGAGCATGGCTGCAGGGGCACCCTGGCGGCCCCACCCCCCTCCATCCCAGGGGGTCCCTCCTGCGGAGGATCCCTAGGGGCAGCAGCGGCAGTCCCAGAGTGCCCACAGCCAGTGAGGTGATGGCGCCTCGAGGCCCCATGTGGTTATCTTTGTATTATGTTTGGGGAGTTCCCCTTAAGATTGTTTCCTAGTAAAGCCCTTGGGGCAAATAAACTGTTTTCCCTGCTGTTAATTTTGTTCAGTCTTCTGACATCATTTTAGTGAGCCCTTGCATAGTGAAGTCGTGGTGCTAAACCACCACACCCTCCCTCCCTCCAGTTCTCAGGCAGGACAAGCAAGCCAGCACCAGTGGGAAGCGTACGCACCATCGTGTCAAAAAAAAAAAAAAA
>VXBA01001971.1:0-45412 GCA_013399895.1 Serilophus lunatus | reverse complement strand
TATCCTGTCTTTCATTTAGACATCTTAGATGTCAGAAGCAGAGGAGGGAATGGCAGGAGCAGGCCCACGGGCCGAGAGGGAACAGGGAGGAGGAAGAACTTCCCCTTTTCCCCATTTTGCCCTGTCAGCAAATGGGGAAAAATTTCTACAAATAGAATAAAATAAATACCTAACCATAACAACTGAACAGACCATGACCACAGGAAGCCAAACTTCCTTGAGGTCAAAGTGTGAGCAGGAGAGTTTGAAGATATGGGGGATTTCAGGAAGAACTGTTCCAGGGCATTGCCTTGGCAGAGTGAAAATGCATTAACGGAATGCAAGAGAGAATTGAGACTTTGTAGGTGGCCATGGTGAGCTGCCCTGAGAACATGTGACAACATCCAGGAGATGCCTTCAGAGAGTGACCACTACCTCCAGCAGTGAGGGGTTTTGTGGTGAAAACCTCCAGGTTTGGGTGGTTTGGGTGTTGCAAACCTCACAGCTGTTGCATGAATGGGTGACAGGTCCTTCCTCCTCAGGGAGGTGTTATCAGATCACCACTGCTGGCCAGCATCCAGCACATTAAATCTCAGCAGAGGTGGTCATGGGGTGTTACCCAAGCAACAGCTACAGGGGTGGCCATGGGGCAGTGCAGGGGATCTAGGAGCTCCTGTCCTCCACTGGGGAGGACTCATCAGTGTCTATAAATACCAGTATGGAGGGTGTGGAGTGAACGGAGGTTTGGGTACCTCCTTCTCCAGGAAGATGGACAGAAGGAGATCAATCCTTAAGGGTGTCACCGAAAATCAGGAAATAAGCTCTCCAACCAATGTGTTGGGTTAGGAAGACAACATTACTTTATTCAGCATTGGGTATATGGGAACTAGTCCACAAAGTTTGCATACCCAGCAACCAAACAGAGCAGGTTATATTCATGAAACTAACACATAGTCATCACGCTTCCTGAATACATGTGTCTATGCTAATTATCTCCATGGACTTACTTGGATGTAGTTCCAGATCTTTTAATGAATCTTTTGTCCTTGAAATTATCTCCAATATATGGTCAGGTCATGATGCACTTCTCTTATTCTTTGCTTTGACACACAACCCTTGTTCTCAAAACTATGACATCTATGAAAACATTTAATCACTGATATGGGGAAATAAGGAAGCAATTGCTGGCATAAGACTATTAATCATAGATGTAGGGGGTGAACACAAAGCCACATTCATCTCTGGCATTTGTACTAAGCACTACATGGGAACTATGGCAAACACTATTGTGCTAAAGTTAAACAAATTTTCCTACATCTTCCCCCACTGCTGCAGGGTTAACAGGGCTGCAGCTCCTTAGACTCACCTTGAGGGTGTCAGGCATCAGAGTTGGGTCAACTGAAGACAGGGGTGGGATATGGGGGGACATGTCCAAATTCTTGCTGTGGCTTGGCAGGGCTGGAGGGAAGGGGATGTTTGGCATCCCTAAGGGGACAGTGGTGTGTCCAGCAGAGACCTTCTCACTCAGGTCTAGGCAGTGGGGAAGAAGGATTTTGGGGATTTGGAGGCTTGACCTGCTTCAGGAGCCCATGCCTGACTCATGTGTTGTACTCAGAGCTGGAGTCAGGGATAGATATTTCCTCTGTGCTGATGGGGACAAGCCACTGTCAGGGACACTGCAAGAAGGGGGCTAATGGCTGCTGTGGGCTGGCCTTGCCTGCCCATAGGCAGGGATGTTGATCTGGCTGGTCTTGGCAGCTGTCCTCCAGACAGAGAGGATCTTCTCAATGGGAATGTCTGGGTCCAGGGCATCTGCCAGGGTAGCCGTGGAGGTGTTGGAGTAATAGTGGTTGTCTTCCAAGAAGAACTGAAAGGCATCCTTCAGCCTGTGGGTGAGGCAGAGTAGGGGTGTGAGTGGGTGGAGGTGGAATGGCTGTCCCACCACCCCCAGCAGCCAGAAATGTTTAGTATTAGCTGTCAGCATAAACACTGTCCTGGTCAAGGATTCTGGTCAATGGTGACTCTCAGTGCTGGCCAAGGCTCCTGGACAATGGTGACCAAGGTTGCTGGTCAGTGATGGCCAATGCCTTATGCTAGAGGCTGAACTGGAGTATCTCCAGTAACATCAGGAACTAATAAAGCAGATGATGATTTGGTGTAAGAAAATCCTCCATCCTTCAGGGTGATTGGTTCCCCAGGATGAGTATTTCCAGGGATGGGGATGCACCAACATGCACCCAGATGCCCTGAGGACCACTCCTAGAGCAGAATTTGGACCATAGACCTTCAGACCTTCTCTCTCAAACTAAACCCATGTGGTCTTACTTGTGTTCGGGTTGAAATCCAGACAGGGCCACTGAGATCATCTCATGCAGCTCAATGAGGAAGAGGTCAAGGTTTGTGTTGGCCAAGGAGCAGGACAGGGCTTTTTCTTCACTTTCATCCAGCTTCCCTTGGAACTCCTGGGGTACCAGGAAGAAGGGATCCTACAAAGACCACCAGCTTCAGCAACAGGGAGACCCTTGCACAACCCCCCCAGGTGCACCAGGATGTGACATCTGATGGAGAAAGGATAATCACCACCCTCTTGTGTCCTTGAACCTCATCTCAGGGCCACCAGAGAGCTCTCAAGATATGAACCAGTCTTTATAGCACCCCGGGAAGTCAATTGTCTCCAGGGTGGACTAGAGATCTTGAATTCACTCAGGGATGTAAAATGGTTCCTGGCAGCAGAATGACTTCCTTCCTTCTCCCAGGTGAGTAAACCCCATCTCCTCCCCCATCCTCATCTCCCTCACCTGGTTCATCTGTACCAACAGCATTGACCTGCGAGCTGCCAGGACCTGCCACAATGATAGGATGTGCTTCAGCTGGGTGTTGGGCACAACCTGAAGAAGGGGGACAGAGAGGCAGAGGCACTCAGCTCCATGGAAATGTCCCAACTGCACTCAGCTCCAGCATGTCTTGGAGGAGGACGTGTTGGGCCACCAATATCCCCCAGTGTCTGCACTTCCACTGCCCAGTTCAAGCATCCAGGCGGGCCCAGTTGGCTTCCACATCACTGGAAGTGTCCAGGGCAGTCTGCAGAGCCCAAGGTGGGAACCATGGGAAATACAAAGCCCTGCCCAGAGAGGCAGAGTGAAAGGCACAAAGCCCGCAGTGCCCACCCACTCCTTGTCCCTCACCCACCGGCACATCCTGGAACTGCTTTGCGCCATTGTCCATCTTCAGCTCCTGCCGGACGTACTTGGGCAGCGGCTGCTCTGGGTCACCTCCTGTCACCGCCAGGAACTCCACAGCCACCTTCAGGGTGGCCAGGGTCTCAGAGAGGGCATTGACTGACCGGGCCTCCTCCATGATGCGCTTCTGCTGGTTGATGCTGAGCAGCTCCTGGCACCAAGAGATGAGATGCAACCCGGTGAGGGTTTGGCAGCACGATGCTGTCCCAGCCTGCTTGTTACCCAGCACAGGAAAACTGGGTCCTGCCAGGTCTCCAACCCATGCTAGAGTTGGCCCTGGGTCTCCCCACTTGTCTGCTCTGTCTTTATGCCCCTGTGGTGTCACAGGATTTGAAGATTGGATGGAGGGGAAGGCTGACAACCAGTGGCTCCTACCTGGGGCAGTTGATCCCTGACTTTCTTCTTGGTGGCCTGAAGGGTCCTTACGTTGTTGAGGGGAATGGATGGAGCTGTCTGGAAAGGGTTAGAGATGGGTAGTTATGAACATGCCTGGTGCCACTGATTTGGGGCCAGCAGAGAAGCTCAGCTGGGACAATGTGCACCCATGAGATGTCCCCGAGGTGGTGGATGGACTCCACTGTGGAGCTGTGGAGATCAGGGGATGTCCTGATGACAGCTCCCTCCGTGGAGGAGGATCTGTAGTGTTCACAGCTTTATCTCCATCCCCAGCAAGGTGATGAGAGTCTTCTCAGGAACTATTTCCAAGGACCAGAAGGGTTCTGGGAAGAGCCAGCATGCTCACCTTTCAGAGAGCACACACACCCCAGCTGCTGCAGAACAGCCTTGTTCTAGTGTCTTCAAGTCCCCTTTTCCCAAAAGCTCCAGGCTTCATTTTCATGGAACATAAGTGAACATCCTCAGCCAGGACCACGTTCCTCCAAGGCTATTCAGTATCCACTTTGGACTATACATAACCCTGGAAGATCCCTCCTGAACTTCTTTGAACTGCTCTCAAATCCTCCCTCCTTCTCAAGAAATCAGGATGTCTTTCCAAAGGACAGGGCTCTGTGTCCCCGTGCTGATTTCTAGGCCACAATTTACTGACCCTGAGAGCGGTTTCTGGCCATGGCACTCCTTAAAAACCTAAGTAACAGAGACTAATGAACAACAGACATCTGCCAAGGCCTTCAGCTGAGCCTCCAGAAAGGCCCTAAGAGGCTGGAAAAAGACCCCTACCCTACTGATGGCCTGGGAAGACCCAAGGTGGCCTGCAATGAGCTCACCTGAGCCTTGATGATGGGCTTCCCGCTGAGGAAGTGATCCACCACTTGCCGCTGCAGCATCTCAAAGTCGAAGTAGGTCATCTTGGTGCCATCCTCATCTACCACATACTGCAGGTTGGCGAGGGCTATGGTCAACAGGTCACTTTTGGTTACAGCCAGCACTGAGGAAGGCTTCACTTCCTCTGCAGAGATGGACCTGGGAGAAGAGCAGTGGCCCTGTGTGGCTGCAGAGGGTTCTCACCTTGTCCTGCTCTGCCTTCAAGGACCTGCTTTGCTGAACACTGAGCCACAAGGACCTGGCAGGAGCATCATTTGGCCACTGCAACTCCGCTACAAGCCCCAGCCCAGCCCTGAGGGCCTTCAGTGTAGCAGCTACGGAGGGCAGAGGAGATGGACACCCCAAGGAGTGAGTGGCGTGACACCTACCGTTTCCTCTCCCTGGTAACCCGAGCAGCAGTGTCCATGCAGCTGTTATGCAGCTGTATGAGGAATCTGGTCACCAAGTGGCTGATGGATGGTTGGGTGGGGAGGAGGTGGTGGACTGAGATGTTGGTGTTGATGTCAGCTGGTGAGAGGTCTGGCAGGACAGTGATGCCTGGAAAAGGGTGGAACGATCTTCTACCTGCTGTACATCCCAGGGGAAATTCTTCCTTTCACTGAGATCTTGAAAGGGTTTTCTATTGGGTTTTGTGTTTACAGCAGGGGTCTTAATTTGTTTTTATCAGGCAAAGAGTGAGCAAGCTCCACAATTTTACTAGAAATGGTAGGTACAGGATGCAGCTCAGCTTTGGAGCAGAAGAAATGGCCAAGGAGAGAGCCCCAAGCCAGATGTCTTTGGGTGACCACATACCTGAGCTCAACGGGTTCTTCTTAATATTGCTCCAAACTTTCTGGATTGCCTCTACAGCTGTGGTGAAAGCTGAGCGCTGTCCTTCTGTGGACAGAGAGAGGGGAGAGAACAGCCCTGTCAAGGCATCCTCCCAAGAGACACATCAGGTGAAAGGATGTCTCCCAACAGATCTGTCACTGGAGGCATCACCCCTCACCATGCTGTGCATTGGCTCTATGTGAGACCACATGACATCAGCCAAACCAAACCCTGCGAGTCAGGAGCTGAAAAGCCCTTTTCACCGACATCACCAAGGGTCTCAGGAGAAAGGATCTGCTCCAGATCTATTTCCAAACTTCAGACCTCCTCCTTCTCACAAATTCCCTTCCAAACTCCACCTGCAGAGGCACTCCGAGCCTTATGGGCTGCTCTTGGGTTGGCTTCACCCCACAAACTACAGCAGCAACTTCTCAGCAGAGCATCTGGGTGCTGAAGGGTGTCTGATACCCACATCCCAGGCATGGTAGAATTCTGTATCACACCTGAAAGTCCAGGCTGGTTCAGGAACTGGCGGACTGTATATTTTTCTCCTTTTTGGCTCTTTTGGAAGAAATGGATCAGGGTGTTCTGCAGATGGAAGATGTCAGGCAGGTGTCGGATATGTTGGATGTTCTCCATCTGGAAGAGAAAATTTAGCCTGAACTGAGAGACAGAGATCCCATCTGGCACCATGGGGTAAACTGGAAGAGAACTTTGTCTTGCTTGGATGCTCCAAAGAAACACAGCAGGAAAAATGTTACCCCAGTGCCCCACAGACACCAACCAGGCCAAACCTACTGTGTGTGCTTTGGGAGAGAGGGTGTTCCCCCAGCCAACCTTTGACAGGAGCTCTAGCAGGATGGGATATGGATTCTCAGTGCCTTCTCCATCTTTCTGCTGCAGGAAATGCATCAGAGTCTGGATGGTCACCTTCTGTTCACACCTCCACATGCAGGGCTGGTTGATCAACCCCTCCCTTGGCAGGTCTTGAAAAGGGGGTGTCTGGCCATAAGCAATTTTCAGGAGGAGACTGGAGCTGTGAGTACCTTCCTTCATCCTCTGTTCCTTGACAGAATTCAGATTCTTCTCCAATTCCTGCAAAAACCAAAGGGGCATCAGGAGTCATCTCTCCTCACCCAAGCAGGCCAAGGGGATTCAAGTGGCCTTAGGGCAAAGAAAATTGCTCTGGAGAAGGGGGGCACATGATGAGAACTTGCCAACAAAGGAACAAGAACAGAATTCTCTAGTGAGAAAGACAAAGGCGATTTGCTCTAGGGGAAAAAACACAACTACTTCACAAAGAGGATCTGAAGCTGCATCTAGAAAGCATCCTAGAAACCAGATCTCTGCAGGCCCAGAGCAGATGAACCCACCAGGACGAGATCCCAGTTCAAAAAAGGAGAGGAAAAATCTCTTTTCATCCACATGGGAATGCCCTGGGGTCAGCAGATGTGTCTGCCCATGGACACATGGACAAACAGATATGCACAGGTGTACCTGGAAGAAGGGCTGAGCCAGGGCTTTGAAGGAGGCTTCCCATTTGTCTCGGTCATGTTTCTCATGAAGGACGTTCAAGGCTCCACTCTCATCTGTAGAAGATGTAAAGGAATAGATGAGATTTTCCCCTGGAGACTGTGAGGTCTGACCAGGGCTTTGCTAGGTTTCTTGCCAGTGAGGAGTAAGATGATGTAGAAACAAGAGGAACTGGGGCCAAAAAGGATTACACAGATGTCTGCTTGGAGCAAACTGTCTCCCAACCTGCTCATTCCCTCAACCTGATCTGGCCTGAGTGCTATGGATGAGCTCCCAACCCTCATTGTCCTCCCCATCTTCTCCCTGGTTTCCTGGGATGGAGGCTGTCCCAGGAAGGAGAAATCAATGACACTGGTCCCGGTTCAAACCCAACCCATGCCAGCCTACTGGTGACCTCCCAGAGCTTCCCAGCATCTCTCTACCTGCTGGGCTGTCCTTGCTCAGGTGCTGTAGAAACAGATGGACAGTGAACCCAGCCTCCTCTGTGTTCCTGCCGAGCGCTTCTGCCAGGCACTCCACATCTTTCTGCAGGTGACCCCAGAAAAACTTTTCTATGTCCTCCGGTTTCTCTTTCATCAGGTCTAGAACTGCCTGGGAGACAGGACCAGTTCCTGTTTTAGGCTCTGGACTTGTCTCCTCCCATGTCCTATGTCTGGACGCTCCTCAGGGTGCGGTGGTGGTCGCTCACCTGTTTGTCGGTGTGGATCCCCAGAAGGAGGGATGAATGGAGCAGAGTCCTTACCAAACTAACACAGGCAGGTGACAGGCATCTCTCCAGCTCAATTCTCCTTGAGATGGGGTTCTCCAGGATGTACCCCTTCTCTGTAGTATCCCCAGTGCTGTGTTCAGAATGAGCCTTTTACAATGGGACCACAGGATGTTTTGCTTTGGCCAACCGTGGCATCTTCCCCACCCCCGTGGCTCTGGAGAGGGTTAGGTGGGAGTGAAGCTTTCTGGGGTTTGGAGCCATGAGGGTTGACTTACATTTCCTTCAGCATGAAGCCTGCATTGGGGTTGTGCTTAATTCCCCCAACAGCGGCACCGCACTGGCACTTCTTCACTTCCACAGGACGCCCACACTGCATTTGGAGATGGGGGACAGAGTGAGAGAGAAGTTTGGCAGCCCAGCCATGAGCTGAAGGCATCCAGCAAAAGCTGAGGGCACCCAGGGGGTTCCCACATCCTCCACCTGGTTTTCCACAGGGGGTTATGTGCTGCCATGATTAACAAGAGGCAGGAGACACATCCCCGTAAGCAGATACCTCAAACCAACCAGGTACTTCTGGCAGCCAGGAGGACATCTTTGGGTGGCAATTTGTGGACAAGACTGGACAAGACCTGGAAGCACCCACTTTGTTCCACTTCTCCCAGTGGGAGACACAAATCCTACCTCCATTTAATCAAGCACCTTGCTGGGAGATAAACCAAACCGGCTTGGAGTAGAATGTAATGACTTGGAGAAGAGCCCAATTACTTGGAGAACCTAACTGATTCTGAGCATTGCATCTGCTCTTGCAGCTAAAGGACCACTTAATTTGGAGGTGACCCTGTAGTTCACATTAGGAGGGGAGGCAGGGCACCAGGAGGAGCATTTATAGTGGCCATCTAGGTGGGCCAAGAGACCAAGATGTGTTTCAAGATGGTGCACAGAGGATGGGCGCCTCTGGGAGACAGGAGAAGATTTGAGAATCCCACCCCCGGCCTGGCTTTTCCCCATGGAGTTGACACAGATGCAGTGAGAAGCACAAGAAGACAGACACAAAGACCACCAGTGAGGAGGTGACACTTACATTGGTGACAATCCAGTATGAACCACACTGACAAGCTACATATGAAAGAGGATATGGTTAATCTGTCATCTCCTACAAACACCTCCATGATGGTGGCCAGAAGCTCACCAAGTCATGACAGGCCCGACTTCTATCCCCTGGCATCCAGCCCCACCACATGCCTCTCAAAAGGGGACCCAGAAGCTTGTCAAAAAGGGACCCAATATTGCTTCACCCAGGTAGAGATTATGAAGGTCTCAACAGAAGGACAGAAATGTCCTTCATGGGTATTTAATCCCTTCCCTGCATCCCCTGGGTTATCTCAATCCCCTACATGCACAGGAGCAGTTTGGTTCCCCCAGTACTTACTCCAAATCTTATCATTCGCACCGATTTTCCAGTTCTTCTCATCAAAGAGCAGGTCTCCAGGCATGGTGGGAAGGTAGGACCCCTTGGAAAGGAAACATAATAGAAAGTGAGGGGTGTACTGGCCATCTTCCCAGCCTGCACCCCACCTACTTAAGGAACTATTTATGGGGAGAACAATCCTTCTGCATGGCCACTGTCAATAGTGAGAAGTTTCTGGAGAGGGAACAGGGACCAAATGAGGGAACAAGGCCCATTGGACACTGAGACATGAGGCTGGAGCCAACAGTCTCCAAAACACCCAATTATTTATGAGGTTTGATTCTGGAACTGAATCCGCCGAGGGCCAAATGCTGGGGCCTTGATGGGAAGGGAGAGGATCCAGAAGTGGCTGTTGCCTTCACTTCCAGGAAAAGCAGCACATTTGAGGGATGCTGCTTCCTGCAACTCATGGGTGGACAGACCCAAGAGGAAGCCCAGCTCAGGAATGGGTGTCTCCAACATCATGTGAGCGGCAGAAGCCCTTTGTCAGGAGGATGCTCACGTTGGGCTTCAAACCATTTCATCTCCACCCACAAAGATCTTCCAGGTCCCTCTGAGTCAATAGAGTCAATAGATGGGCATCTCCCATAGGCCCTACATCTCATCCACATTGGAATTTGAATAGGATTGATGGTCACAGTCACTTCTCAGCTCACGGAATGAGAAAGAAGAGGAGCAACAGCTGCCGTGTGACAAGCTGTGCCAGGGTGGTGGGGTAGAGGGAGCTCTACCCCTCTGGCCTTGAAACCCACCTTCACCACCACAGGCATGAAGCAGATGTTCTTGAAGAGGTGAGTGATGTGGTTTGGAGACAAGGCCACAGTCAGTGCAGTGTGGAAGACCACCTCCAGCAGACCTGCATCTTCGTGACCACCCACAGCATCTATGATCTTTTTCAATTTGTCTTCCAGCATCTCATCTGGGATGGATGGCAACCGGAGGATGTTCTCCATTTGCCTCATGACAGACTACAAAAGTTGAACACAACAGACGTCAATGAAGGCAACCAGCCCAGTACCTCCCGGTGAGGGGTCTTTGGGCCTCACCCTGGGGGTCAGTGTCCAGGCACAGTCCCATTTGTGTCCAGGGAGCTATCACAACGCTCCAGCAACACACATGGAAACTCCGTCTTTCCAGGAGGTTCCAGGTCAACCATTGGATCCAGTGCAACCAGAGGATCCAGAACAAACAATGGTTTCAGATCAACCAGTGATTTCAGAACAACTACGAGATCCAGACCAACTGACCCCGATCAATCGTTGGATCCAGACCAACTGATCCAGACCAAACAATGGTTCCAGCCCAACACCCGTGGACACCTCCTACCAAAGACACAATGGATACTCACAGCCAAAGTCTGGGTTTTGGTGGAATCTTCGCTTTTTAGCTGGCTTTGTGCTTTGTCCAGCAATGGGAGGATCAGGGTTGTGTTCAAACAACTGCTTCTATCCTGAAAAACAGCAAGGCGCAGGTTGCGATCCAAGATGGAAGTGCAAGGGCAAGAAGAGGAGGTTGGATGTACCCTTTGGAGGCCCATCACACTCCTCAGTTGGAAGGGAGTCCTATGATTCAATTTTATAGGTCTGGAGCGCAGCAAATCCCAACCCCCTCAGCTCTACTTTGGCACGAGGCACTCAAGAGCAACCTACCTGGGAGATTTCTACCCCCTGGGGTAAAATCCACTTCTCCACCTGGAGGATCTTCCACATAGAAGTGAGGCCGTAGATTTCACAGAGATTCCTGATGAGGAACACCTGAGGCCATGGAGTTGGAGACTCTGCAACCAGGTCCTTCATTGCTTTCATGAGGTCTTGTTCTTTCTCATTCACGATGACAGCAGCTGTGTTGGAGTCTGAAGCTGGAAAGGAGGTTGCTCATGATGCCCAGTCCCTGATGGTGGCACATCACCAACACAGCCCCCACAGCTGAAGTTGTAGTAGAAGCCAGGTTATAGTGGGATCTTCTTCTCACAGGTTGAAACATGGCCACAAGTGAAAATTCTTGGACCCCAGGGGGTCTCTTAATGCATAAGGAACTATTTGGAGAACGCAGTGAGTCTAGGGACTTGAAAAGCCAGAAAATTCATCCAAAACTACATCAATTTTCATAAGCACACTGATTTTCCAGTGAAAAACCTCCAAGGTCAGAATTTCCAGGGCTTTCTCTAGGCTTGTTCAGGGGTAGGCACAGTTGTCTTGCTACACTAAGCATCAGAACTCACCAGAAAGCATCTGTCTGCCGAGCACGGTGGCCACGTGGCTGATGGAGAGCCGGAGCTGGGCAACAAACTGGAGGGTGTTAATCCTGGAGACATCAGGCTTGCAGAAAGCAGAGAGGTCTGCAGTGGAGAGGCAGCTCACAGCGAGCTGGCTGACATCTTCTTCAGCAGAAGGATACATAAAATCCTGCTCGAGACACAATTTTGAAGGATCTGAAAGTGGGTTATAACTGAGCAGCTGCTCCTCCTCCCCGGTGTCTTCTCCTCGGTTTGAAGTTGAACTCTCCCATTCCTCATCCATAAAAAGATGTGGAGGGGAGGAATCAACATGATTCATAGGTTTTAGCTGGGGTAGTGGCTCCATGGGATGGTGCTGTTTGGGTTTCCCAGTACATCCCAACAGGCACTCACCTCCAGACAGTGCACCACCATAAAGTAGATGTGGTCCATCTGACTTTGGTTGGAGATTATCTTCTCCTCCATCTGGGACAGGTATTCTTCCAAGTGAACCTTGACATTCTTGAATCTGAGGCAAAAAAGTACACAGAGCATTAGCATCCATGTAGCCAAAGGATTCAGCAACAGGATTTGAGAGCAATCTCAGGGCTGACCCGCATCGCAGCAGCAGCTTCAGAAGGGAGGACTGGACAGTTGGACTGGTGTCCATGCACTCCTCAAAGGGCGACAACTCACTTTTCAGCTTGTATACTAGGAAGGAAGGAGGGATGCCATCATTATTTGACTTCCAAGAGCGTAAGGTCAGAGCTGGGTCAAATGGAATCAAATCCTTTTACCCCTTTTTCCTGCCTGATGCTCAGGGCTGGGTTTGCAAGCCACAAACTTTATCAGTCGCTGAATGATTTGGGCTGATGGTGGCTTTCTGTTTCCCAAAAAGTACTTGGTGATGAACTCGATGAAGAAGGAATTGCATTTCCACCTGAATTTGTTGTGGCAGGCAACAGCTTCCCTGGAGAGCAGAAGAAAACTCAGAATTGGGTGGGCAACATCCAACCCAGGAAAGAAACATTCCTCTCTCTGAAGAACATGGGACCCACCCCAGAGAGGAGATGGCTGCTTGTTCAGGCACCAGCAACTTCCCCCCACCATTTAACATGGAAACAGAAAGGCAGCAGCACTGGGATACCTGGTGGCCTCCGAAGCTGTGGGTTTGTAATCATCTGGGAATTCCTCCTTGCAGATCTTACACTGCTTGTTCGCCCACTCCAGGATGCAGCGAGTGCAGAAGATGTGGCTGCAGGGCAGCTCTGCTGGGTCGGTGATCTCCCGCAGGCAGCTCTTGCATTCCTTCACACCTTTCCTGAGGCACCCAAAACCAGAGGCAGCTCAGCACTGATGCCATGTTGGAGGAGGGGTATGGTTGGGCTCCTGCCTAACATTCACCCTGGGGTGGGAGTGAAACTGGGTAGGCCCTTTGTCCCATCTGGTGAGTGGAGAAGCTGGGTGACACACCATGGCTTCAAGAGCCAGCTGTGTCTCAGCTGCCTGATGGCCATCCCCAGGAGGGCTGGATGAAGGGGATGGAGAGCCTGGGTGCTCAAGGCAGCTGATTTCTTTGGTACCACATGTTATAGAAGTTCTTTCAGAGATTATTCATCACCTTCATGACTGGCTCTCACTCCTCAGCCTCAATGGTGTGGCTTCCCTCAGGCCTCCCTCCCCAGTGCTGATCTACTTCCCTCACCTTGTAAAAACATTGTGTTGATGGAGAAGGACCCCAAAAGTTAACTGTTTTTCAGTTCAGACTTACACCAGATACACGATGTCAGCATTCTGGTTGCATTTCTTCAGCACTTTGGTCACCAAATCAAAAGTCTCCTCTGGCTGAAATGCTGGTGCTGCGTAGAGGCGCTGCAAGAGACAGACACGCAGTGCAAGCTCAGCAGGAACATCTCTGGTACACAGCAGGCTGACATTTCAGGGTGTGGATGAGTCAGGAACGCTGGGTTAGGCAGTGGAATCAAGCAGATCCACTTATGGATGAGTGGGGTGACATCTGAGGTCCACACAGTGTGGTCCCTGCATGGAATCCCGAGGTAAGAAACTGGGATCAACACTTTACATCTTCAAGGAAGCTATCCTGGATTACAAATCCTCGTTCAGGATTCTGAATCCCAACAAACTTTGTCTCTTGGGTGGCCATTTCCAGCCTGTTCCCGTTCCTAAGCCCTCCCTGCAGCTGTGACCATAGATCTCCTGGAAGGGGGAAGAACCCTTCCAAGCTCACAGGCACAAGGAAACACCCACATTCCAGAGGTAGATGAACTGCTTCGCCACAAGCCGCAGGAGCTTTTCCTCTATCTCGGTCTCATTATGCAATAGGTGGTCAATCAACATGTAGACAATGTTGGTGCAGGTCCAACGGTGTCTGTAAAACACACAACCCCCATGGATGGCACACAAACCTCCCATCACCCCTTTCCCACTGAAGTCTGACTTATCCCAGGAATCACGTGGCTGGCCCCTTGAGGACACAAGGAAAATTCTGGCCTTGCAAAACTCACGTCTGCTGCACAACAGAGGTTTTCCCTTTTTATTTCCAATTGAATTTCTGATCTTTTATATTTTTTATAATCAAAGCAGAAGAAAGCTTCAGCTTTTGAGAGGTGCTTTGATCTGAATGAAGGTGCCAATGTGAAAAAATAAATAAATAAATTGACACCACTGACCCCAGATAACACACCACTGATGCCAGAGGAAACTCCATTTTTCCCAGGAGAGACCAACTGACCCCATTGACCTGATATGATGTCCATTGACCCCAGGAGCTGACCTCTTGACCACAGATGCCACACCATTGATACAGATGTCACCCTATTGACACTTATGACACCCACTGACCCCAGGAGCATTTCCTGTTGGTGACCCTAGATGACACCCCACTAACCCCATTTAAGGTCCCTTCCAGCCCACAGCATTCTGTGATTCTCTGGTTCTGTGAAATCCCACAAGACCTAAACAATTTGATTACAGTGAAACATCCATAACTTTTTTTTTTTTTAGAACCACTTTGCCTCCATGTTTGTGCCAATGAGAACAGAGCAGACAGTTGGAGGACTTGCAACTCAGGTCACCTCCCTGCCTCACGGTGTTTGCTCACACTGCCATCAACAGAGAGTGACTGAACTTACAACACACTCTCCAGGAGTTCCTTCTTCTGTTGGCAGAACTGCATCTGGTAGTTGTTCAAGCTGATCCACTCCACCCAGGGCTTGATGGACTTGACACTTTGCAGCCACTTGACACAGGCATTGAAGGGCAAAAGTGCATTTTCAGAGGGTTGCACTTTCTTTAGGAGAATGTTCAAGGCCTCAAGAGTGATAAACTGAAATAACATTTGCAAAGAGAGAGTGAGAGTCTTGGTGATGCAGTTGCCTGGTGGGTGGTGGGACAGAGGGGAGGGCTGCCACGTAACTAGGTGCTGGAACAGCTTATGTTGGTGAAGTCACAACGGGGAGGTCTCCAAAAGCTTTAGGAGGGACATGAACATCTCCCATGTGGATGTGGGAAGCTAAGGAACAGGAGACCACCCTTGAAGGAATCCCACCCACCTCTAGGGTCGAAGCACCTAAGGGTCCTTCAACACAGCAGCCTGAGTGACACAAACACAAGGACATCTTACTAATTTCATCATATGCAATTAAGAAATGGAAGCTGTGAAGACCACCATGCCCAAATGCTGCAGAAGAAGGGTCAGCAGGCAGACCCAGCTCACCATTGCTGGGGTGTCCTGCTCATACATTGCCTGCAGCTTGCTCACAACAGTGTTGTTGCTTTTCGCTATGTCAATGAAGAGCTGATAGTCATCGCGGAGGTAGAAATATTCCATGTGAAGCCAGATTGGGGAAAACCTCATCTTCCCCCCGCCCAGAGAGGAGCAGAGCTGTTCTGCACTGGCCAGGAAAGCTTTGGAGAGGATCTGTGGGCAAAATAAAAGGTGTTATTTCTGCTGAGAGTGAGGAGCAGGGTGGGGCAAAGGTAGGACACTCAGTGTAGGTGTTCTATCCCACATAAAATTTTCTCATCAAAAGTGGTGGAATTAAGGTGGAATTAAGACCAAATGTTGATCCGTTGAGGAGTACCCAGAGCAGCACAAGGGAGAGATCATCAAATCATCAGATTTGGAAGGGTAGGACAGGGGCCAAAGTTGGTTGAAGGTGGTGCTCTACCCAATCCTACTCACCTCATAAACACAGAGGTCTTGTCCAGGAAGAGCCATCCTGAGGAAGTCATTGGCATAGCAGCACAGCAGGGCTGGATCAGTGCTGTCCAGCATCCAGACATTCTTGATAAAGCTTTGATAGAACCTGGCCATGTCCTCCGTTGGTATCTCAGGCTGACCTAGAAGGGCCAGTGAAGAGAGTTATGGACAGACACTTAGTGGGGAATGGTAGCTCCTCTTACAATTGAGATGGATACAGGATTATGTGCAAGGCCATGGGTGAAGGGGCACAATGCCATTGGGTTATAATGCTGAAGAGATGAACAATGCAGTTCTGGGTCATCCAAGTGTGGAATCCACCCCCCCATAGCTCCTCCTCTGCAGCACATGAATTTTTGGCATTTTTGTTGGGTTAAAACTCCCCTGGAAAGTTACCTTTCATATGATAGACCTTTTCCCATAAGTCATCCAGGTAGGCTTTCAACACCCAGCTGAAAGGGAACTGGCACGAGAGGGAGGTGTTGGGGTCTTCAGTCATGGATGAGACAGAAATCTTTGCCTCCGCTGCCCTTGAGTTCAAACAGCACAGAAAGAGGCATTAAGTTGTGCAACAGTGAAGAGATGAACCACCTCAGAGAAGTTTTCTTCTTCCTTCTCCTTAAAGGAATTCAGGAATGTGGGAAATGTGGGGAAATTCATGGAGAAATTTGTTAGGAAAGTCAGGGAGACTGGGCAAGTGCAGCAAAGGAGCTGATTTCACTGAGAGCTTAAACAATAAGAAAATTTTGGTGCCAGTGGGCTGACAACAAACACCTTCATGGCTTCTAATATCATAAGCATCCACCCCTCAAAAATGAGCTACTGTTTCCCTACAAAGCTTTTCCTCTCCTAGGAAAACCACCTCGCTACATTTCCACCCTGTCTCTTACTTGCTGGTGTATTTAATCTTTAGGAATGTTTCTTCTTGGAACATCTGGAGCCATAGTTCTGTGAGTGGAGAGCCTTCAGAGATGTGATCCATGTTGTTGTTGGCATCCACCACTGCAAGAATTTGGGCCAAAATGTTGGCCACAATGTCTTCCAGGTGCATCCAGAGGGCTTGCCTGGAAAAGGAGATGACATGGATACATCAATTCCCTGCCTCCCACTGAGAAACCCTCCTCTCCCCAGGGGTCCATGTAGGTCTTGAAGACCCACAAGTCAACCAAAAGAACCCAACACTCCTGAAGATGCCAAATACGGGCATCCCAGCTTGACGCCAACTGCTCTTGTCTGTCTTGCAGTCAAACAATATTATTTGCTTCCATAAGAGCCTTTTTAAATGAAGCTTACCTAAAATCAATGCTTTTCATGATTTTTTTTTTCTCTTTTTCGAGTTTACGACCTTCCAGGAAGCCCCTACCTGGTTCTTGGCTGGGAAAATCCCACGTATTTGACACTTCTTGGTTGTCACAGTTAAGGTGCCTCATACAGAGCAGTCTTAGGAATAGACTAATGGGACACTGGGAAAGTGCTCCCAGCCAACATTACCTGAAAGATGTGTCTTTCAGGATGAATTCCGTAGCAAGCGCCTGCCGAAAAATCCATTCCCTTGGTTTCTGGATTGGTTTCTCCCGCTCTTGGAGGAGGCAACAAATTCTCTTCTTCAGGATTGTCACAAAGTGGCTGGAAACTAATCACAAAACAGGGTTAACACACTCCCAGGGCTCATCTCCGAGTAGGAGACACCATCTAAAACTCACAAAAGGTTCCCATCAGCTCATATATTTTGATCAGTCCTATGCAGAAACCAACTCCCATTGGGAAGTGATGTCTGTATGGGATCATGTGCCAAGGGCTGTGGATTGGGACCAGTTTTGATCATGCACATGAGGGGTTGGCAGAGAAGTGAAGGAGGCCCTGTGCAACCTTGTCCTCTGTCCCATGGGTGCTTCTCCACCTGCCATGACTTTGAGGAACACCAGCACCAGCCCTGATCCTGTTTGTTGTCTCCTTCCAGCCACACATCTTGAACCATGTGCAAGAAGTCGTTTCTAGTTCTTTCTAGTCACACATACCACTGCTTTGAGCATGGAAAAGCAAGTTGTGGAGAATCTTGATCCTCTCTGTTGGCCGCTGGCTGTTGTCCTTTTTGTCTTCCAGCTGGATCACGGCCTTCTGAATGCACCCTTTGATTATTGCATCCACATTGAGGAGCTGTGCCTGCAAAAGATGGGAGGTCATTTGGTTGATCGATGTTCCTTTGCCTTCATTTTCCTGAAGATGCTTGTCCTGGGACATTATCTTGTCCAGAACTTAGCACAGTGGGCTCCAAGGTTTGTACCCATCTCACCATCCCAACAAAGCCTGGTTAATCAGTCCCCATGGCAGAAAGGGCTGCCAGTGTCTCTGGTAAGTGGCAAAAGGCTCGTGTCTTCTGCTGGTTCCTCGTGAGGGGGCTGGGAGACCACTACTCTACCTTAACCTCACAGTGTCACCCAGAAGGGTCCCAAGCAAGGACCTTCAAAAGCAGACCCCAAAATGTCTGCTAACACCCCACAGTTCTTGCACAACAAGTAACTGAAATGAGCAGAAAAAGAGAAAAAAATCCTACATTTTCCTCTGAATCATGACTCGACTCAGTGAGGTCTCCTAGGGCAGCAGGATCCTCTGGAGAACCTGGAATCATAACCAACCACAGGACTCAGCTGTCACAACCCCAACAGAAGATCCTTCCAGCACTGGAGGGGTTGGGATTGTGATTGCACTGGGGTGGAAGCCACACAGTTGATGGCTGGAGACAGAGTGGGTGAGCAAATGGCTGGACACCTCTAAGCAAGAATATGGATTCAAGGAAACACTCATAGTTGGCTTCCAATGATGGATCAAACCATTTCTGCCCTGTTTGCTCAATAGTCTAGTCATGGGATGGGGGTCGCAAGCACATGCTGACTCCATACAGGTCTCCAGTGACTCCATATGGAAATCTCCAGTGGCACAGCTCATTTGCCACTGTTATGTGCTGCTCCACCATCTCAGCTGGCCCATCAGGAAGCAAAGGTTGCCTTGCTAGAAGACATCAGAAGCAGCAAGTGCTCCTGCTGGATCAAGGTGCATTCTTATCCATGGGTGGGCAAGTGAGTTCTAGAAGGGACAGCAATGGGGACAGGGTGGATTTAGGGTGAGAGACTTTCTACCTGTTGGAAGCTGCTGCAGGCTGCTGCTGGTGAATATCTCAGCTATGCTCATTTTGGAGAGCCGGCCAAGATTGGCCTTGAAGTTCTTGGGGGGCATCAGGTCATCCAAGTGGATGGACTTCCACTCACCTGGAGAGGCAAGAGAATGGATCAGTCCATCTTCTCTGTTGCTGCATCAGCTGGTAAACTTGTCTGCTTGGTTCATCAGCCAGCCAGGGCAAGAGAACAGGGACAGATGGAAGGTCCACCACTTCCTGTGTCCTCTTTGCATGGCTTTATCTTCGCCTCCTGCTCTTTTCCCAGCTCAAAGCAGCGAGTTCAAACTTACTGCTGTCGAAAGCCTGGTAGCTGCACCCTCCTCGGACCCGCGGGATTTTGGTGATCAGCACGACGTGCAGCAGGTGGGGGCTGGCCGATCTCCTGCGCTCATCTGTGATACAGTACCTGGAAGCAATACCAGAAGGTCAGAGCTGGTTAATTCCAGACTTGTAAGGCTGATCTCTTCAAGCAATGACTGCATTGTGCTCCCAGGGCTGGAGCGCCTCTGCCCTGGAAGCAGGCTGGGAGAGCTGGGCGTGTTCAGCCAGGAGAAGGGAAGGCTCCAGGGAAACATTAGAGCCCCTTCCAGTTCCTAA
Organism: Serilophus lunatus; assembly: GCA_013399895.1. Taxonomy (NCBI): domain Eukaryota; kingdom Metazoa; phylum Chordata; class Aves; order Passeriformes; family Eurylaimidae; genus Serilophus; species Serilophus lunatus. The sequence continues at coordinate 26,184 of VXBA01001971.1, read as the reverse complement.
AAGGAAAGGGAGAGCAGGAAGGGAAGGAAAAGAGGAGGAGAAAGGAAAGAGAAGAAGGCAGAGGAAAGGAAGAGGAGGGGGAAGAAATGACAATAACAAAGGACAGAGGAAGAAGAAAGAACAAGGCAGGCTGCTTACTTTGCACAGGCCAGGAGTCTTTTGCTGCTCTGTGGCTCATCAAAATGAAACTGAACAAGGAGCAATCTGACTTCCTGTGGTGCTCTGAAGAACTTCCTAAAAAGAAATGACCTCTGTGATGCCTTCTCCTCAAAAGCTCCCACCCCACTCCAAAGCCCTATAAGAAGCAGAAATCCCCTGTGAGGCTCATGAGAATAATTCTGGGATACCACCTAAGGTCCTGGCGGAAAGCGTGTTCAGTGTCAAACTGGCGCAGGAAGAGGCAGTGGATTTGATCTGGGAGATGGAGCATCTTCCTCAACATTTCCAAATCCTTCAGGTTCAGCAGTCTGGCATGGGTAGAAATCTGCAGAAAAAAAGGGAAATCAAAACTGGTTGTCCTGCTGCCCCACACTCCTGGATGGAATCCACTGAGATATCTCCATTGGTGCTCAGTGCTCATCTCCAGGCAACTGGAAGGTGCTTTGAGGATCTGAGCCTGAGCAGAAGCTCAGCAGATCCCATCTGCCTCCCACAGATAGGCAGAGGATGCAAGTGACTATTGAGACAAAGAGGGTGGACATCAGCCCATCCCTGTTCTGCACCCTTAGGTGCTTGACCAAGCCCAAGTACCTGCAGGCACAGCCCAGGGGTGCTCCCTGTCCTCTGCTGTTCCATCATGCCCCACAAAAGGCCGGGCAGGCTGTCGTGCTTTTGCTCCATGAAATACAGGTCCTGGATCTGCTCAGCATCCTCCAGAGCAGTGTACTTCAGGCGCAGGATGGAGTCTGGAGTGGCACACTCCACCAGCTGGCTTTTGGCAGTGGGGAGAACATGGTCTGCATAGGGCTCGAAGCCTCTGCAGTGGGTGTCCTTGGTGCTCTCCAGTACAATGGCAGCAGACGTGTCATCACTGAAGCCAACGAACACATCGTGTTCCTTGGGAGCGTGGGCATGGGACCAGCCCCTGAACAAATCAGGGTTCTCAATGTGGACATAATCACTGACCCATTCCTCCAGGTCTCGCTTGAGATCCACCTGTTTCCAGTCAAGGATGGTGTTCATGTCCAAGCAATGCTTCTCCAGACGGCTAAGCAGTGGGGTGGGGAATTGTGTGTAGACCACATCCTTCTCCTCTATAACAATCAGCCGAAATTCCTCCTTCACACGGCTCTTCACTCTGTGAGTGCCGAGGCCCAGGTCAACATAGTAATTACCCCCCAGGCTGACAAAGCATTGATTGAGGGCATCATAAAGGCTCTCGTAAAGGTTCTGTATATTGAGGAGGATGACGGGCCTGCCTATCTCCATGCAAATTTTCACCCTGTTCACAGAGCGGCACACCTGAGAATAGTCCTGGTCCCGTGGGAAACCGGAGCCAAAGATAATGTCACAATTGCTGGTATCTATAAGCTTCATCTTCTGAATGATCTGGAAGGCAGCGTTGTTGTTTGTCAGCAGCAGCAAGTAACGAGACATGAACCCCCCGTGCTGTTTCTCCAAGTTTTCCTCCAGCAGACGTATGCAACTGGTTTCCCTATCAAGGGTAAGACGGATCTCCTTAGTGCATTCTTGGAAGATTTTCAGAGGGCAGATATCTCTGGAGCCTCCAAAGTTTCTCTGAATGGCCTTTACAAGGAGTTTCTCCTGAGACCTGCACTTTGCTTCCTGCATGTAGGATACTATCATTTTGATTAAGCTGTAGAAGTCACGAAGCCCAAAGAATTCCTTTTCCTGTTTTTCCAGTATGTGGCAGTAAAAGTTGGCCAGGATGGGAAACAAATGCTCAGTTCTCTCCAGATCAGGTTGGGCAATGCAGATGCCTTTGGCAGTCTTCACCAGCTCTTCCTTGCTGGGCTCAGTGCAGAAGACAAGGAGGCCCCTGTTCATCTTGGCAGGGTCCAAGGCCCAGTTGGAGATGCCCACAAAGCCAACTTTCTTGTAAGCTTCCGGATTCTCATCATCAACACATCCATCTTCCAGAAGAGGATGCAGCGTCTTTAATGGCATATCGGGAGAGTCTTCTGCCAGACCGATCTCATCCAGCAGGACCACGGATGCAAACTCCTGTAGGTTCTTGCCCTTCTGGAACTGAGCACATTGTCGAAAGGTGGAGATGATGCCCTCTGGTTTGGAGTGGGGGCTACACTGGAAGGAGACAAGCTGGACCTCTTTGCATCTTTTGAACAAGGGTTTTTTTGACAATGGGCCTTCCATGGCCTCTACAGCGATGGTTTTGGATAGAGACTTGGAGCTTCCTGGCTTCCCGACCAGAAAGAGGGGCACCCGGAGGTCCATGCAGACAACCATCATGAAAATGTTCTCCCTCAGGGCATTGTTGCGGGCTGTTGCCTTGGGAACAGAGAGGTTATCAAGAAACACCTCTTGGCACAACTCAATCTCTTGCTGCAGCTGGGCTGCAGGGACTGAGAAGCATTTTGCAACCTCCTCCAGGTACTCTTGGCGGCTCTCCAGAGACACATAATAGCAGACCCCGACCGCAAGGACCAAAGCCCTCTGTGCGTCATTTAAGGTCAGCTTCTCTTCCCCCTCATGCTGCCGCTTCTCATCAATCTCGTGGAAAAGCAGGTCCCTTAGGTCATAAAACCAGAGCACTATTCTCATGCAGCGATCTATATCCCGCAGGCTGGCAACTTTGCACTCATCTTTTCTCTTTCTCAGGAACATCTGGGAGACTGAAATGACACTGGTGAAAATGTCCAGGTTTCCCGTGGGAATCTTGGTCTCCACAGTGGACTTGACAATCTCCCTAATGTACAGACTTTGTGTCTTCTCGTTCAGCTCCCCAAAATCCCAGACCAGAGGCAATAAACTGGGAGGAAGGGGCTGCACCCGATATACCAACTGCCGCAAAGGAATGTAACCCAGCTTCTCCAAGGTGTCTTCACTCCGGACTCGGTATCCCAAGCCAGCTTTTTCTAGTTTCTCAACAGTGTCCTTACTGTGTCTTTTGTATGGGTTGCAAGCAGCCACCACTTTTAAGTGTTGGGTGGGAATCCGCTTCCCATTGATGCTGTGGTCACACAGCACTTCCTTGATTGCAAAGATGGCCTCTGAGGTGTTGGCTTCATCGAAGAAGATCACTGTGTCGATCTTGTGTTCTTTCTCATTGGCATCTGCCAGCTCCATGGCCTGTCTTACCTTCTCCTGGATGATCTTGGAGGTGGTGCCACCATGAACACGCACCACCACCATGTTCTGAACATCCCTGCCTGCCTTTTTCAGGTTGCACATGAACTGTACCAGCTTTGTCTTCCCACAGCCTGTTTCCCCCATGATGATTACAGGGATACCACACTGGAAACGCAGGTGAACAGCCAACATCTTCATGGTGTTGTCCAGAGTCAGCTGGTAGGAAGGATCTGGGTCTTTCTGGCATTTCACTCCAAAGACTCTGCAAAGGGCCTCCAGCTGCTCCATGCGAGGTAAAGACTCGAATTTTTTATTGAAAGGAACATTTTGGAGTGCCAAGGTCATGTATAAACTCTTGCTTATGACAGCTGACTCCAAAACAGCCTGAGAATATGCATCAATTGCATCAAAGTTTTGGTTGATATGGAAACCCAAAAACTCCATGGAATCACCCTCAGCATGGAAGACTATGTAAGGGTGGGACTCTTCCTCCCACTTGCGTCTCAGCTGGTACTCCATCAAAACATCATCCAGTTCTTCCTGCCCCTCGCTTGGCATGCTCTCATCAGACATGTGGAGGGAAGGCATGGCAAAGTCCTTGGACATGGCAACCATGAACTTGATGACAAATGTTTTGAAGCCATGGAACTCCCTTCCAACCACTGGGTGGCAGAAGACTGATTCCTCACACTTGCTTAGCTGGAAGTTCAGGAAGTGTGTGAAGTTGCTGATCTCTGTCCAGGATGGGTCTCTTCTCCCACAAAATTCCATCAGGCATGCCAGGCATTCTCTCTCTGTCCCTTTGATCCTTTCAGGGAGAAAAGTGAACTGGTCAAGGTTTTCCTTCTGTTTGTATCTGCTGAGATATTGGTAGGACCTTTGGAAAACTTCGCTATTTAGCTTGTCCCGGTCAAACTGTTTCTCCCTCAGTTCTGAGGGAGGGACGGAGCTGGGATCATCCAGGAATCTGAGCACCCACAATGGCGATACACACTCCACAGTAGGAAAAAGATCCAGGATTTTTTCTTCTGTTTTCATCGACATCTAAGAAAAAGAGGAAACAAATCACCATGAGGGACGTTGTCCAACTTTCCACATTTGTCTACATCACCAACCCTCCCCCCTGCCCTTTTTTATTGTTTTTCATTTCCCCCAGTCACAAATACTTCAGCAAAATGGGAAAATCTATAAATGCCAAGATTTTCCCAAGCCTCTGTGTGGATTGGAATCCCAATCATCACGAAGGTCTGTTTTGGGTTGTGTGGTTTTTAGAAGTATTCAAGGGCAGGCTGGACAGGACTTGGAGCAACCTGGTGTTGTGGAAGATCACAGACTGGGTTGGGTTCAGTTTGCATTAGAAGGGACCTTCAAGGACCATCCCCAACATGGACAGGTACATCTTCCCCATTCCTGGAAGTGTTCAAGGTCAGGCTGGACAGTGCTTGGAGCAGCCTGGTCTCATGGAAGGTGTCCCTGCCCATGGTAGGTGGGAGAGTGGAACAAGATGAGCTTTAAGGTCTCTTCCAGCCCAAACTATTCCATGATTCTATTATCTTGTTTCCTTCTCCTGCACTTTTTTCCGTTCCACTAAATCCTTTTGGAGGTGGAAGTGCCTGAAGTCAGCCAATATTCAAGGTATCATAAAGAACCTCAGAGGGATGATCAACCACTAGTTCTCTGCGCACTCTGGGGTGCATTTCATACCCTCTGTGAGTCTAAAGCGTGGTTTGGGTGCAAATCAGCTGTAAAAACATGCCTGAAGCTCAAATTACAGCAGAATTGAGGTGAAAAAGCTCTTTTCCCCTCCAAAACTCAGTGTCAGGGGTGATACTCACTCTGAGATGTGTGTGACCTAGTATTTCTATGCTGGTGACACATAGCCCCAATGGAGAGGCAGACTCCAAACCGGGCAGTGTTCTGCTGGGAGCACCCAAGCTGAGCAGGTTTCCTCACACTCAGCCTCAATGTCCACCCATCAATTACCTCTTGTTTTCTTGTGCTGCTGAGACTCTTCCCTTTGGCCAGATACTCGATCAAGTAAAGGTGTGAGGGTTTGCACTTCCAGACAAAGCCTTCAGGACTCTGGATGTGTCGCAGGATGCAGAGATCAATCAAAAGCCTGTAGAGACCCTTTGATACCTGGGAGGGCAAAAAAGCCCCAAAATTAGAATAGATGCAGGTGCTTACTGCTTGGATGGGGTTGGATTTGAGCTCCCACCTCCTCCCCTATCGCCCTGTGCATGGGGGATTCTGTGGAGACACAGGAGCAAGTCACTAGGGATTCTAGGGCTGCCCCATTCATGGAAGTGTTAAAGGCCAGGTTGGACGGGGCTGGGAGCAACCTGGTCTAGTGGAGCACCTGCCTTGCCCATGGCAGGGGGTGGAACTGGATGAACTTTAAGCTCCCTCCCGACCCAATTCATTCCATGATTCCACAATCCTTATCCACTTGGATCCAGGCGCTCACCACAGGAGCCACATCTATGTGGAAGATGCTGGGCTGATCCTCGGTCATGGATTCCTTGATGGAGAAGAGTTCCTCCACAAAGAACTGGAAATCAATGTCTGACTCCATCAGCCTAATGGTTTTGTGAAGAGGCAGTGTGTCCCCCAGCTGGGCGTGGACCTTTCTGATGGTATTGTCCACAAAGAGAGACTTTCCTAAGGAGGAAACAGCCAGGAAGCAATACACACTTCAACAGCTGTATGTAACCCAAAACAAGCCAATCTCTCCCCAAAAGCACATTGTGCCACACTGCCTCCTTGCTAGGAGGTACAACTCACCCATTCCCGCTCGCTCCGAAAAGACAAACTTGACGCTCTGCTGATGGGGCTCCTCAAAGGCTTGAGCAACAGGGGCCGTCCCACTCGGCACCTGGAGCTGTGTCTTCAGGTAGGTCTGGATTTCTGTCATGGAGTAGTTTGGGAAAGTTACCTTGTAGGCATCAAAGGCCGTAATGACATAGGAGTTATGAGCTTTGGCATTGCAGAAGATGAGGAACCTATAGTTGGTGATGCTGGAAAATTGCACCAGGCGGAAGAAGTGAGACTCGAGTTGCTTAGCAACTTTATAAACTAATTTATCAGCACCCAGCAAGCAGTAGATTTTCTGGTCTTGGGAGCCTGGGGAAAGAGCTCTCCGGACCAGCAGCTCCACCTCCTCCTCTTCTGTGTCTGGTGAGCACACCAGGACCTCATCGTACGATGGGAGAGGCGCTGTCTCAGCATGTCGGTAGACAAATAACATATTGGGTAATAGTTCTTCCTCCTTACACATGACAAGGAGCGGTTTCCCCTCTTCAAAGCCTAGGGGTAAACTCCTCTTGATGTGCGTGCTCTCCAGTGCTGCCAAGTGGTTCAGCATCACCCCAAAAACATCCAGGCCAATGTATTTATCAGACACTAGGCCAGCAAATTTCTTACAGTAGGCATCCCAGAGAAGATTCACCTTGTCATAAATAGATGGCAAATTCTCAAAGGAGGCAGTCAGCTCATCATGGGCCAAGGTGCTGAAGGAAACCTGGTCAGCATCTCTGCTGCTGGTTTTAAATTTCCGATTCTTCTGCAGGAAAGTGTCTCTCATCTCCTCATACAACCTGCTGAGCTCTTCAATCAGTTCCGTGTTGTCACCCTGCTCAAAGGCGAAATCCATGAGCACCTGCTCTGTGATGGGTGGGTGGGACAGGCAGCTCTGCAAGGCTGCTTTTGCCACTGATTCATCATAGCCTGATTCGGCCAAGCTCTTGATGAACTGGGGGAAACGAATGACATAGTCATCCCAGGTCACTGATTCCTCACTTCCTGATGATGTGTTCACAGAGTCTACAGGAGTCATCAGTGCATCTGCCAGGGCAGCTTTGATATCTCTTTCTGTGATATCATGTTTGACAGCAGATAGCATGGTGAGCACCTGTGGCTCCATGGTGCCTTTTTGGGCTCTGGCCAGTTGGCTGCACAAATAGAAGAGCTGATGTGCTGTGAACAGGTTGAGGTGATAGTAGGTGTCCCGTTGAGTCTCCAGGTACTTTTTCCACTCTGCCAGGCAAAGCTCCATGGCCTTATAAAGGCTGTTCAGCTCCTCCAGGAGGGGTTTTGTGCTCTGAACAAGGATCCCAGTAATTCCAAACTCTGTGTAGATTTTCACTCGCTGTTGGGGGCTACAGTAGATATCAGCCTTCCAGTCAATGAAGAGGATGTTGCCAACATTGAGAAGCTCCAGGTACAACTTCCCAATCATTTCAACTCTTTCTAATACCTGTAATACACCAAAGACACACCAGAGAAATGCACCATGTGCTGCAGCATTGTCTCCACAGCTTCCAAGCACTGCCAGGGGCATGCTTCCCTCCAGAGATCTGTACAGCTGTGGGCTCCCCAGTACAAGAGAGTCATGGACATACTGGGGAAGCACAATGATGAAGGGACTGGCTGTGTGGCTGGTGTTGCATCCAATGTGTGGGCTTCTGTGATCATGGATCTAACCTTTGGGAAGATGTACCTACCCTGGAGAAGCCTGATCTGCCTTTGAGAAACTGGAGCCATCCCTTCAGAAGTTTGAACCACCCTCAAGGAGCCAGATCTACCCTTGAGAAGCCTGGTTTACCTTTGGAAAACCAGGTCTGTTGGGAGATGACTGGATTCACCTGACTAACTGGGAACACTGGTTCTTCACTGACATGGTAGCCAGACCTCTATGGAGAGCTTTAGCTGGTCTTGGGAAGGGGATGGAGTTTTGAGCAACAGAGAAGAGTGAGGGGCTGCTGGTAGTTTAGGATCCAACAGAGAAACACCCCTGAAATGCCCCAAGGGAACTACAGTGTGCTCCTCTACAAGCTGGGAGCTTTTGGGTAAAGCTGACCAGCCAAGCCAAGAAACCTGGTGCTTGGTGGTGGATGCCTGATGGAGAAGATGCTGTTGACAAAACCTTCATCTCTGGGTATAAAATCAGATAGGGGAGGCAGGAGTCCAGCTCAGCTGAGTGAGGACCTCCTGGCCAAACTGAGGTGCAAGAAGGAAAACTTGCAGGTGGTGGAAGCAGGGAAAGGTATCTGGGGAAGGAAGAGGGGCACTGCCCTGTGTAGGAATGGGATCAGGGAAGCTGAGGTACAATTAGAAGTTAGTTTGGCAAGGGATGTGAAAAACAAGAAGGAGGCCACCTGAAAAACTGGAATGTAACATCAGTTGGTGGAACTCCACTTTGGTGAGACTCAGCCTGGATCCTGAAACATGGAAAAGGTTGTCCAGCCCTGGGCACAGGCTGCCCAGGGCAGTGGTGGGTCACCATCTCTGGAGGGGTTTATGAAATATGTGGATATGGCACTTGGGGACGTGTTAATGGAGGCTTGGCAGTGCTGAGGCAACAACTGGACTCAGTCTCAGAGAGCTTTTCCAATCTCACTAATTCTGTGGTTCTAAGAACAGTGCAGACCTGTTAAGATGGGTCCAGAGGAGGAACATGAGAATGCTCAGAGGGCTGGAACGCTTCTGCTGTGATGAAAGGCTGAGAGATTATGGGTTGGTTAGCTGCAGGACTCAAGGAGAAGTTCTTGTGATCACTCAGTAAATCCAGAGGGCTCATTGGAAAAATGGAGAGAGACCTTTTACCAGGGTCTCCGGCAACAGGACAAGGGACAACAGTTTTTTAAACTGAAAGAAGATGGATTTAAATTGGATCTAAGGAAGAAACTGTGTGATAGGGTGGTGAGGCACTGACAGAGGTTGCCCGAAGAAGCTGTGGCTGCCCTTATCCCTGGAAGTCTCAAAAGCTAGTTTTGATGGTGCTTGGAACAACTTTGTCTAGTGGAAGGTGTCCCTGCCCAAGGCAGGGGGGTTGGAAAGAGATGGTTTTTAAGGTCTCCTCTAACCCAAACCATCCTAGGGGTCCCTCTGTAGTGAAGTAACAGTGCATCCAAGATCCTGCATGAGCAACACAAGTGAGAAACAAAGCTCAGGGAAGAAAATCTCACTCCTGTAGCTTAGGAAGTAAATATCATCCTAGAGCAACACCTCTGTTCCTGTAAGGCCAGAACTGCAAGCCATGGATGAGTCTCCCAGCAATAATTTCAGCAAAATCCCAAGCCCAATGGCCGCTGTTTCTCAGGCAGATGTCGATGCTGTGCTGTGACTTTACCTCTAAGAAGCGGTTTGCCTCTTCCCTGCCCTGCTCAGCCTTGGTGGCAATCAACATCAGCTTGTTCTGCAGGTCTGTCAGCTGAGACAAACTGTATTTCTTGGCCTCCTGGTTTCCTGGAGATATGCTCTCTTTGCTGTCCTCCAGCAGCCGCAATGAGATGCAGTCCTCAAGTGTAGCCTGGAGAGGAGAAAAGACAAACATCACCCTGTGGTCTTTTAAGCAGCTGTGAGTGAAAATGCTGCACATCAAGACTACACACGTCTTGTACAACTTCTTTTGGAGAAGAGAAAAGCCTGATTACTGCTGAAAGGGCTTCAGGTTTAGCGGAAAGTTGACGGCATTGTTTGCAAACCCAACTGGAGACCTGCCGACAACTCAGCGTCCTCATCAGAATTTGGATTTTGTAGAATCATAGAATATCCTGAGTTGGAAATCAGATACAAGGGTCATCACACCACCTTGGAGACCTCTTACCTTGAACTTTGGAGGTGCTGAGATGGTAAAAATCCCATTTTGGTTGATGCTTCTGGCTTGAGAGATGGAAGAACGCTCCACAGAGCCATGGGAATCATGGACCATCTGTATCCACTCCCTGTTGTCACAGGAATCTTTCTGCAAGAGAAAAACCCAAGGGAAACCCAGTAACCACAGCGGACACCAAGCACCACTCCTCCACCTCAAATTTGATGTGGATGGAGTTTCTGTGACCATTTCTTCTGAGGATTGGCTTCCCACAGCTTCTGGGGAGATGCAGCCTCAGACCTGGACCTGTCCAACACTCCAGAGCATTGGTAAACGATGAAGCTTTTGTTCTCTCCTCTGGTTGGGGTGAGGAGAAGAGCATAAGCCTCAATGGCCACCTCCGTCACAAACATGAGGGATTCAGTTCAACAGAAGCTTTTCTATCAAATTCTGAAGGAGATTCCGGAGTCTTCCAACCTTGGAGTTATTCAAAACCCAATTGGAAATGATCATGTGTGACTGACTGAGTGACCTGACCCAACTATGAGCAGGAGGTTTAGACCAGATGATCTCCAGAGGTCCCCCCCAACCTCAAGTATCCCATGGTACTGAACTATAGACTCCAGAAATTGTTCTTCTCTATTCACAACACCTTCCTTTTGTCTTCTCCTGTTGCCCACACAAGGGTGTGAGGTCATTTGAGATGCTCTACCAGGAGTTCACTACAAAATGAGTACATCCTTTTCCTAGGTTCTGCTAGGACCATATGAATGTCCTGGGGGAAAGCAGGTATCACACACTCACTGGTGAGTGACTTGGCCTCACATCCAATGCCCTTTGGATATGGGACTCACCAACTTCTTGGGAAGTTTACTGTCCTTGGCAACAGCTTCTCTGATGAAAGACAGAGCTGCAGAGAACTCGTCAAACCCAGCAGTGGGGCTCAGATCCAGGATGATGGGGGCAGAGGCAGACATGGCATCACGGAAGAACCTTACTTTGTCGATATCCATGTCATTTTCACCTGCAGAAATTGATGCCAGCTCCACAAATACAGGGATTTCCGTCTTGTCTGAGGGTAAAAAATAAAGAAAAAGGAAGTTGAGGAATTTCTCTGATTCATGGAAGGCTGCATTGTCTGCAGAGAAAGACAAGGACTATGTGGTCTGCCTCTGTTGCTGGATTTAGTGGTTTCCTTCCTGACGGCCCACCTTTTATTATGGTCTTGATCCAGGAGGTAAAACCTTTCCTTGCACATTCCAGAAGTTCACTCAAAAAGTCCAAGACTCCCTGAGGAATGTCACTCAAGCTTTCTTTCACCTTCATTAGGTCGTGGGTTATAAAACTCAGTTGCTTAGTCTTGAATTCACACTTTCCCTGGATGAAAAAGGAAACAACGTGTCTGTTGAGAAGGAAAGCTGCTCAGTCCTGCCTGCTCCTCCCCAAACAGGAAGAGATTTCGGCCTCAAACATGAATCTGCTTGAGTGTTCATCCCTGTAGGCCTCTGTAATGTAGAGGCAGCTGGCAGTAATTCCTTCAGCCTATCCCTCGGGTTAATTAAGGAAGAAGGAATCCCACCCGATAGGATTCAACTACAAACCATTTCATAGACCTGTCTCTGTGGATCTTCCCAAGAGGAACCAGATGCCCACATGTCTCCTACTTACGTATTCCGTCAGGTCGCTGAGCATCTGGAAGTCCCCCTGCAGCTGGAGCATCTGTCTTAGCTCATCGATCACCTTGGCCGTGTTCAACACTTTGGAGAGGGTCAGGTAGTTCTTGATCCTCTCCACCACATCACTGATCCACTCAGCTCTGCCGTTACTCTGCCCTTCACTTTCCTCCATGATTTCAAACTCCTCCTGGAGCCGACCCTCCTCTCCCAGCAGGTTCTTAAAATAGATCTGCACAGCCCCAAGTGTGATAGAAATGTCTTTGAGGGACAAGTAGGTTTTCTTGAAGTCAGCAATGACTGGCTTATACATTTTTTCTTGAACATCTTCTATGGAGAAAACTTGATCTTCAGGAATTGTAGCTTTGGTTTGCTTGGCTCTCATCTTCCACAGTCTCTGGAAACATTGGCTCTTCTCCACGATGAAAAGCTTCTGCATCATGTCATGATACTTGGCAAGGACATTCGATTCCATTTTGCTCTTGCCATCAAGGGAGAACTTTTTCACCGATATCTGATCCTTAAAGATTCCGTTGTCACTGATGCTTCTCTCAATGGTACTTCTGTCCACTAAACCATTTGGGGACAAGAAGGGTCTCATGTCATGTGTGTCTCCACAAAAAAAAAGACAAACCCCAAAGCCAATGAGCTCCCTCATCGTGTTTCCCTCTCACCTACAGTAAAACTCTTTGTTTTAGGAGCCATCTCCCTACTCAACCCCAACAACATGAACCCACTTCAGTACCTTTGATCATGTCCTCTATTGTGCGGCACAGGCAGAGAAAGGAGCATCTTTGCATCTTCTGCTCTTCCAGGCGCCTAAATTCCAACTTCCTGGCCTTCAGCACCTCCGTAATACATGTGGAGAAAGAGGAATCTGGGAAGGAATAGACACAGACATGGAGAAGAACTCTTGGGAACAAAAAGAGATGCATGGAGCAGAATACAATTTGGAGGACTTGCCCCACAAAAAAAGAAAAAAATAGTGCTGAGGTTTATTCTTAGAGCAGTATCTCGAGGACTTGCTCCCTTTCCTCTGGGTCCTGCTTGACTGGAGATGGGGTTGGCAACAGACCTGGTAGCAGAGCACGTCACCAGGAAACTCCAGCACCACAATCCTTTGACAGAAATTCCCCAAACAACTCCCCTCCCCCAACTTTACAATGAATCTCCCACCATAGACAATTTTTAGTTTTCTTTGCATTTTAGATAATCCTCCAGCAGATCTGTCTCTCCTCGGCCACATAACTATGAAAGCACAATAACAGTGGGAGCTCTGGACTCACCACAGGTGCACAAGATCTTCTTAAACAGCTCCTCATGCTGTAGGATGTCAGAAAGGATCCTGCAGGGAATGTCTCCTGAAAGAACGTGATGTCCCACAAAGCTGAAGAGCTTGTATACCTGGGCGATGAGGGGTTTTGCGTCGCCACTGAGCTGAACTTGAAACCTGTGCTCTGATGCTTCTGTAAGTTAAACAGAGTTTGATGAAAGGCAGTCAGCAATGTCTTCCCTGTGTTCTTTGGAATCCACAACTTCATGAAGTGCCAGCAGGTTTCAGTTCACCCCATCAGTGCTGAGCACAGATGCATGGTTGCTGAATTTCCTTTGGGACACGCAAGTATCTCCCCCTGCTTGAAACAAGACTTGTGGACCACCCAGGAAACCATGAGAACCACCTAGGAGACCATGAGGACAACCTGGCTATTTCACCTGAGGTTGGGCAGTCAGCTCCAGAAGATGTGGAGAGCTTTCAACAGGGACTGAGGCACAGAAGACTTGGTCTTCCCATCTGGCTCCCTCAGACACAAGAGCTTGTTCCAAGAAAATCACCCCAGGGATACTCACGGACAACAGAAATGAGATCACAGAACCCAGGAGTGTTGAGCAGGTTTAGAAGAACAGGGCCAGTGTTCTCATCAAATGTGTCAGTGCTTTCCAGCCTCTTCATGTCTGAACACATCTTCTCCACAAGAACAGAAAGCACCTTTCGACCAGAAGATTTGCTCTTCTTGGAGATCATCGTGCATTTCTGCACAAATTCCTGGAGGGATGAGATATTCCTCCTGTTTAGGGGCTTTGTGGATTCACAGAGAGAGACCTTTCCCTGGTTTTCTGACACAGCAGAGATTGTACCAGAAGTGGTGATGTGGAACGCAGAGGCCTCTGGCTGCCCCAGGTGGAGATTTTGTCCATTCTACTGATCCACTGGATGATGTGATTCGTGAAGCAGCTTTCCAGCTCTGTCTCACAGGGCATCTCCAGGAATGCAAAGTAGAAGTGCACAAGGCGTTTGTCTTTCACCTACAGCACAAAAATGCTCAGGAGGCAGCTGCTCCCTGGGTCTCAACAGCCTCCTTGAGTCCCACCTTGGAAATGGTGACTGGGGCAAAACCAAGGGTAGCAAAGCCCAGGCGCACCAACTCCAGCGAGAGGGTCTCCGGGACTCACCTTCTTCAGCCATTCGTCAAATAGGTCATGGATCAAGACCCGCCACTCCTCAGTCCACCCCGTGCACAGGATCCTCATCACGATCAGCTGCTGCCATTTCTGTGGAGGAAGAGCCAGACCCTCCAGCTGACCAGGAACACCTGGATCAGACAAGGATTTTGGCTACCATTAGTGTCAAGGCCTTGTCACTCACCTTAATGTCCTCCAGGAAGGATTCCTTCTCCTTGTGTGTTCTAGAGAAATATGTCTGGAGCCACGGCTTGATCTTCTGTGAAAACTCTTGGAACCTTTTTGCTGAAGTAAACTCCTGGAATTCCTTGGGGAAGTAGAGAACAGGAGAGTGAAGCAGGAGCTCTGAGTTCTCCTCAGCTGCATGCAGGGAGTGAAGCCTTTAGGACAGAAGCCACGGGCCTCAGTCTCACCTTGTTCTCTTGCAGTAAATCCACTCTGCCAACAAACATTCCAAGTATCTGCAGCAGTATCACCATGGAGCGGAATGACTTAAACTGCTCCAGGAGCTGTTGCGCCAGGACATACACCACGTTCAGACAATGCAGGACCTCGTCCTCAGCCATGGGCTCCAGTTCCTCTGAAGACCCCGACGGGGACCTGTGAACATGGGAACATGCAATTGTTTTCACGGTCACCACCTGACCACAGCCACCATCTGCAGCTGGGAGGGATAGGCAGGTTCGCAGGACTTGACCCTTGTGGGTCTCCATGCTCTCCGGCCATGGCAGGGTTAAAGACACCCAAAAAGCAATGGGTGAACTGTGGAGGCCACCCTCTTCTTGCTCAGACAGAGCTCCCTCCCCGGATACCCCTCCCCAGAACCATCACAGGGGGTCCACAGCACCACTCTTCGCAAGAGTCCCGACTCACAAGTTCTTGAACCAGGAGTCCATCCTGGCAGAGATGCTTTCCATGGCCATGCTCACAGAGTCCTCCTGAAAAGAGGATGGAAAGATGTTGAAGACAAAGGTGAAAAGGGTTCTGCTCCAGCAGCTGAGGAGTTTTCAGCCCTAAACACTACAGCAGGAAATTTTCTGGTAGTATTCAAGGAATTTCCATGGGTCTGGTCCCAGGATCCAGCCCTAACCCCGGATTTCTAGTTAAGTCCTTCTGTCCAGTGGCAGGAACAAAGGACACCTTTTAACCCATGTTTCAACAATTCCTCCACTCCCTGAAGGCAGAGGAAGGTCTCCCACCAGTCTGTTGTCCTTACAGAAATGTAGAATGAAGGTCTGCTGGCATCCACGATGCGCACATACAAGGTGTCCAAGAGGAGATTTACTGGAAGATGAATGCCAGGCAAAGGATCTCTACTGAAGTTCTTTATGGCCACCATCTCCAAAACCTTTCTTGCCAGTGGAGCACATCGGCCAATCAAGGCCTTGTGAGTATCCATCATCTTCAGGACTTTCCTAGGAAACCCAGTCAGGAACATCAGATGGACTTAGGAAGAGCAGGAGACATGTTGGGGGTGTTGGAGATATCACTGTGACTGGTGGACACCATGGTGACCTCCAGCCAAGGAGGCTGTAGGCTGGAAGAAGCAGCTGGGGTTTGACAGTGAGGGAGTCTACATGGCAAAGCAGGAATTTGGGGAAAATCACCCACTTTTAGGTCACGAGGACAAAACTCAGGGTTCAAGTTGGCCTTCACAGGCTGGAGGAGCGAGGTCATGCCAACCTCATGAAGTTCAACAAAGCCAAGTGGGGGTCCTCCACCTGTTCCTGGGCATTGGTTTTAAAGTGAAAGAGGGTGGATTTAGATTGGACTTAAGCAAGAAAGATTGTACAATGAGGGTGACGGGACACTGGAATAGGTTGACCTGTTGCGAGTCTCCCATCACCGGAAGTGTTCAAGGTCAGATTGGATGAGGCTTTGAGGAACCTGATCTAGTGGAAGATCAGGGAATGGGTAGGGCTGGGGTTGGATTGAGAGGGGCCTTCAGAGGTCATCCCTGACTTGGAAAGGGATACCTTCTCCATCACTGGTGGTGGTCAAGGCAAGGTTGGACTGGGCTTGGCGGAACCTGGTCTAGTGGAAGGTGTCCCTGCCCCTGCCCATGGCAGGGAGGTTGGAACAAGATAGCCTTTGAAGATTCCTCCCAATCCTTTTTCTTCCTAAGACTGCTCCCACCATATCTATCCTCTTCCCAAGATCCACCAGCACCCCTTCAACCCCCACCTACAGGGCAGGGACTCAGAGACGGCAGCTCCTGGACAAGCCAACAAGCAGAAGGAACAAAAAGCACTTCAAAGAGCAGGATTGTTCATCACCCTGACCCCACCTCAGCCCTTCAGACCCACCTTTGCTTCCCTTCATTATCTTTTAGCTGGACAAAGGCTCTTGGAGGAAGTTCCTGTGGGGAAAAGGGGTCCTCCACATTCTCCTCGATCACATAAAGCAGGGGGACCAACCAGATCCACAAGGTCCCATTGGTGGTCCTGCGGCACAGTTGCTTCAGAACTGGGAAATACTTGCTGTTAAAAAAAAACATCCAAAAAAGTCAAGCTTTCCAGCACTAACCTCTGGGACACCAGTGGGGAGACATGTTCACACAGGATGGCGTCCTCCCACAATGCACAAGGATTCATCCTGCCTGGAAAGAGCCACCTCTACAGTACAACCAATATCAGAAATATCAAATGCTCTTCAAGGTGCCCCGAGAGAGAGTTCCCAGGCTGAAAGCAACCAATCCATGTTTAACCCCCTTAGGACAGCACAAGGCAACTGACATAACATGTGGGATCAATGGAGCCAAGCCCCTGACCTTGAAGGGTGTCACTGCTATGAGCAAGCACGTTGATAAATCTAAATCACCTTTTTCCTCTCAGTTCTTTGTATGTGTCCTCGGAGAACTTGATGTCCTGGAGGCACTTTTCAGCCTCATCAATGGACTCTGATGGGAGGGTGATGTGGTACCGAAAGGCAGTGTGGAAGGCAAACAGGAGCTTGGGGAGTTTATGCTCCTTAGTCTTAATGTGCTTGATGAACATTTGTATGAAGTCATTGATGCTCTTCATCACCTGGACAGCATGGAAAAGGAGAGGATGTTCCACCAGGCTGGTTCTTCTCCAAGAACAGCCTGGTCTGGGGAAGAGAGGAGGTGGAAAATGCTGCTGTCCGGGGGTGCCTTCTGCAGCACCTCCCTAGGGAGAAGTTATTCCTTGCAGGTGTCACATGTCCATTCAGGAAGGTTCTGCATCCCAAATTCACTGCCCAGGAGAAGGCTCTCATCTCTCCCCCTCCAATGTCCAACCCATATCCCAAAAGGAGGACCTTTGCCGGCTCCCAAGGTTTTGGTAGGTTCTTACCTCTTCCACATCTGAATCACAGGGGACATGACAGCTCTCTCCTGTCTTGGCGTCCCAAAGATGGGCACTGATGCTCTCCTTGAACCTGTCCAGTTTTCTCTCCATATCCTCCAGGGAATTCCCGGAGGCAGTGCAAGCCAAGTGCTGCAAGTATTCTATCTGGGCCTTGCACCTGGACATTTTCTGATCCTTGCACTTTTTCAGGGGCAAACTGCATTTGATGGGTTCAAAGAAGGTCCACGTTTCTGAGGAAAGAGTTTGGGAACAAAACACAGACATCAAGCCCAGCTGAGTCCTGGAAGCATAGAATCATCTCCCCGTTTCTCCAGCCCAAGGGGTGCTGCACTTTTTCCAGGCAGGATTTGAGATTTTCAGCCATTAGTTGTAATATGAGAGGGAAAAAAAAGCTCATTTGCACAAGCAGCTTGTAAACCCGTGGCTGGAAATGTCTCACAATCAACCAAGGTCAACACCGGGCAGCACACAGCATCGCCACCGTGCTGGTCTGGGTCTTTGGGGTAAATCCAGTGCTCACCATTCATTCTGAGCTCTGTTTTCGGGATATTCAGGACACGATAGAACTCAGCTTTTTGGGACTTCAAGGTCACCGGGACGTTACTGTTGCCCAAGGAAATGTTCTCCAAGTAGCACTCTCTCCCTTCACTATTAATGTTGATGAGGGCATATTTATAAAAGATGGGTTTTCCCTGCAGGTCGGAAAGAGGGATGCTGGCTCTGCCTACGAGCACTTCATTCCTGGAAGAGGAAGAGAGGAAGCTTGTTGGCTTGGGACTGACCATCAAGGTCAACCTTGGCTCAACCCCGACCATCAAGATCAACCCCAAGCCAGAAGTCGAGCTTTGGTTCATCCAACAAGACCTCATTGGCCTAGGAAGCATCAGGGAGAAATCCATAGCCAGGTTCTTAAACTGGAGGACTACTTAAATCCACCAGCCCAGCCCAGAGCCTCACATGGGTCTGAAAGCTCCTGGGCTCAGCCATCTTGGCAGCTCTGTGAATTATGGGGAGATGGGAGGGGCCACCACCAAGCACTATGGCTCCATTTGGGGGTTCATTTCAAGTCATGTCCTTCCGACCAGAGTGGAGTTTCCCAAAGGAGCACAGCAGAAACACAACCTCACCATTTTTTTACCTTGGCTCCATCGTGGCAAACTCTTGGCAGTGGCCAGGCTGTATGTAGAAGACAACGCAGATCTTGAATGTGTTATCAACCTTATAATATCCTGACATCGCAGCGACAAACTCCAGGGTCACTGTGTCTCGTGGCAGCCTACCAAACAGGTATGGGCTGAGGTGGGAGCTGGAAGAAAAGAGATGATGGATTCTCACCTCATCCTCTTCCAGTGTCCCCCTTCCCCATCTTCACCCACTTCACTACTCACATCCACTTCAGCTGGTTCCTGTCTGACACTCCCCAAGGTTCTCTGGCCCCTATTTTGGCACTTCTTGCCCTGTTAAAGACCCTTTGGTTACTCCAAGGTATACTGGAATGGCTGAGATGCCTTGGAGTGGGTGCCCACTCCATGGGGGTGTGAGAAGGGGATGAGGAAGGACATCCTGGGGGTCTCTCCATGCCATGCAGGAATGGAATTTTGGGTGAGAAGAAACCTAAAAGTGCTCCATAATCCTTTCCCCTGGGGAGAGGCTGGACTTCCAACCCCTCCAGGTCCAACCTCAAACCCTTCTGAGGTGCCACCCCTACATGCAACAAACCTGCCAGAAGGTCCTGTGCCTTCTCTGTTCTCATGGTCATCTGCAACAGGGAGAAAGTATTGATTAACATCTCCAAGGATGGTGGCAACAAGGAAAACATGACTTGGCACCCTGCCTCTGGTCTCAGAAGGTGATGCAACCGAGGACACCCCTGTACCTGTACAGCCAAGGCTGCCCTGGTCCGTCACCATCACTCCCTCAGCACCACCTGGGACCTTCACCTGGTGAAGAGAAAAATGAGAAGAACTGAGGGAAGACCATGAAGCTCAAAAGCTGGGAGCTCAAAGCACAGGGGAGACCAAGGGTTGGGCTGGGTCTTCTCCTGCCTCCATCCCCTTATTGCTGAGCTCCCAAAATCCAGGCCAGCACCACCATCCTGTCATGGGAAACTCCCCGCCAGGGCCCAGAACTCACCGGCTTGGACTAATTGCCACAGTTTTTGACTTAAAGTAGACTTTGCTTTTGATTTTCCTTTCTTCTCACAGAAGCATCACCGACATTAATGACATTAAAGAATACAGCCCAGACCCAGAGGCTCTATGGGAGGCACTGATCAGCCACACGGTGCTTTGCCAGTAAGGAAAATCCACTCAGACCCCAAATTGGAATTTTTTGCCAACAAAAATCTGATTTCAAGATGGCAAGAAGTTCCCAGCACCCACCGTATGTCTGCTGAGAGATCCGGGGGCCGCGTCCTGCCCACTGTCACATCCATCTCCCATCAGGGACTCTGGGAAGGCAACACCGCAGGCTGGGTGTGAGCGATGGGGCGCTCTCACACCCGTTACTTCCCTGCCCTGGTCCCACTGGGATCACCTGACTCACTGAGATCCCCCCAGGAACTGTCATCACAGTCGGACGCAGAGTCCCCTGTCACGGGCTCCGGGGCTGAACCCGTCTCCGCACATCCCAAGTTCTGGCAGCTGGATGCCGTCGGATCGGTCCTGGGGCTGCCATCGGCTCCATGATCTGCCCAGGGGCCGCTCTCACCCCCCAGGATGGGTGGGGGCTGTGGGAGAAGCTCCTCTCCTCCTCCTCCATCACTGGGGGATCCCTCCATCACTGGGGGTCTGGACCTGAGAGGGGGTCAGAGGCACTTTTAGTCCCAAAACTCCACAGTCTTGATGGAACAACCGATTTTGGGAACTTCATGGATTAGAAACCCTTATTTCGGCAGTTTTGGGGGCCTTAACACTGATTTCAGGTGCTTTAGGGCTCAGAAAAACCTGTTTAGGCATCTTTGGGGCTCAGAAACAGTGATTCTGGGGGCTTTGAGGCTCAGATGAAACATTGAGGGACCTCTGAGTCTCAGAACACCAATCAAGCAAGCTTTGGGCTCAACAAACAATTTAGGGATATTTTAAATTCAGAAACAGCTGTTTAGGGAGATTTGGGCTCAGAAATATCCATTTTAGAACATTTTGGGGTCTGAAATACTGATTTATGGAGCTTTAGGGCTAAGAAACACTCATTTTGTGAAGATTTGGGCTCAGAAATATCAAACTAAGGAAATTTCTGGACCTTCTCCAAAAAATTTTTAGAGAGGGTTTTGCTCACAAACCCCAAGTTAGGGAGCTTTGAACCCAAGAAACATGAGCATTGGGATCTTTTAAAAGAGTCAGAATCAGAAATTTAGGGACGTTTTGGAGTCTGAAGTACTGATTTTGAGAGCATCTGGACTGAGAAATACTAATTCAGGGAGCTTTGGGGCTCCAAAACACCCATTCGAGGAGCTTTTGGTCTGAGAAACAGCAATTTCGGGAGCTTCTGTATTTAGAAATGCCCAATTAGGGATCTTTAGGCTCATAAAAAAATTACATGGGAAACTTTGGGGCTCAAAGCCAGCAACTTTGGATTCTTAGGGGCTCGAAAAACTCCAATTTAGGAGCTTTTGGGCTCAGAAACTGTAATTGAGGAAGCTTTTAGGCTCGGAAACATCCACTTAGAAAACTTGTGGAGCCTGAAACTGCATTAGGGTGCATTTGGGGTTCTAAAGCAGCGACTTGGGGATTTCAGGAGCAGCGATTTAGGAAGCCAACAAAAATTTCGGGAACAGAACTTGCAAAGCAGAGGGAAAGGTGGGAGCGAGAGGCTGGCACTTACCCGAGACAGGGCTGGGACGAGCGTCTCCGCGGTGGGGATGGGAGCACCCGGGCACTCCCGGTTTTATCTCCGCCCGCTCTCGTACCCCACCCACGCACACTCCACCCTCGGCGCTGATTTCTTGACTTTACACCACTTTCTCGGAAACCCCCGGAAAACCGAAAGCAACATTCTCCAAAGCAGGATGTGGCTCCTCGGGGGGTGGGGAGAGGAATAGCGGAGCCCTGGGGGTCGTCGCTAGGGAAGGTGTAGAGGGGGGGGGGGTTGCCCTGTGTGGGGTGCTGGGGCTGCCGGGGATGGCAGGTGGAGGGTCCTGGGTGCTGGCAGGTGTGGGATGATGGAGGTGCTGGATTCTGGGGGTGGGCAGGTCCTGCAGGTAGTGGGTGCTGGGGAAGCTGGGACCTGGAGTGCTGAAAGTGCGGGGGATGTCCGGCTATGGGGTGCTGGGAATGCTGGGGGTACTGGGTGTGCTGGAGGTGCCCAGGTGCCAAGTGCTGGGCGTGCTGGGGGATGCAGCTCCTGCCGTCACTGACGTCTGGGATGTGTCGCTTTGGAGTAAGCAAAGGAGCCGAAAGCTTCACAGCTCAGCAGAAGGTGTGGGGGGTTTTATTTTCTCTAACCCCCCAAATTTTTCACATTCTTTAAGCCTAAATGTGGCCTCTTCCAGCTCCTGCCTCATGCCCCTGGTGACAGAGAGCTCTCTTAAAGCCAGCTGGAGCACCTCATCCTCTTCATGCCTGAGAAGTGAGCGGACGCTTATCTGCATCTCACACCCGTGCAACCAGCCTGGGAACGGAAGTTTGGGGTTATTGCAGCGGTTCAGGCTCCGGAGAGGCCGTGCAGACACAGCAGCCAAGAACAAAGCCCCTCCGAGCACCTCGAACTTCCCCACAGCGCTTAAACGAGGGAGGACGCTACGACCTCTGTTTTTCAGGCTGACTTCATTAACTGCATGACAAAATAAAACCTGCTCTTGTGGGTTTTATCCCCAAACGACCACAGCTTCTCACTCCAGGTCACTGCTCACAGTTTTTCAGGGCTCTCCACAGCTGAGCAAAGTGAGATCCAGATCAGGGACAAGCTGGAGTGATGCATCTTCCCATCCCTGGTATGGTAGAGCCGGGGGGCAGAGCCCCTTTTCCCACCTGGCTCTGCTGGGAGAGGGGGGGATCCTTCTCCTGCAAGGAGACCCTGGGGGCTGTGTGGCCATCAAGGGTGGTCTGTCAAAAAGGAGCATTTTAAGGAAGAATTCTCTTTTCCATGCAATTTTTGGTGATCCCACACACCTTAGGTCAGCCCAAGAGGAGGTTCTCATCACCCTTACTCCACCCTAACCACACATTATGCCCCGGTGGTCACCCAACTGCATCCTCTCCCTCCTCCTCCTTCTTCACAGTGGCAGAGCAGGAAAAACAACAGTGAGAAAAACTCCAGGAATGAGTCCTTAGTTCCTTCAGATGGGGGTTGGGGAAGACCTTGGCCACCCTTTGTGATGTCCCAAGGCTTCTTATTCCTTCAGCCAATGCTGGCAGCAAGTGATGTCCCCAGGACTGGCAGCTCCACAGAGAGAAATGCTACTGGATCTCCAAGGAATTGGGAAACTGGACTCGGGTCATGGAAAGCTGCAAAGATCAGGACTCGGAGCTGATGGTTCCCCAGGGCAAGAAAGAAACGGTACATAGGGAGGAGAGGGCTTGAAAAGGACCCAGAAGTCCTGGGTTTATGGGTGGGCAGGAGAGCAGAAGCAGCAGGAGGGTTTGGGGAGGCATTCAGAGCAGGGGGGACACTCATGTCTCATGGATTTGGGAGTCAGGTTTACTCTGTGGCTTTGCACCTCACAAAACTTTTCACACAGAGAATTGTCGAGGAAATTCAGAGCAAGCAGACAACTGACCAAGACCTGAAAGAAGTCCTAAGGCTGAGAGGGTTAAAACCTTGAAAAGAATGCACACCCCGAGACCAGAAGTCTGAGTCTGAGTCTTCAGGAGCCTGAATGACCTCCAATAAGGAAATTCCAACCCAAGAAAACAGATAACCTGTTAACCCCAGATTGTCAGGCTGTGGAAACAGCCTCTCACCTCCCCTGAGTGTTGTATCCTATATAAACCCTTCTCTCCTTCCAATAAAGGTCTCTCTTTCCACACCCCACGAGGGAGAGTCCGTGTCATCTGCCCACCGTAGAGAATTACAGATTTTAACAGAATAAAAAGATATGTAAATTAAAATATAACAAAATATTTAGAATCATTATTAAATATTTTAAAGTTTGATTAATATTATATCAACATTTTAAATAATAACAATGATTATAGGTAATATGTATTATATATATTATATATACATAATATCCATATTAGTCCATGGCAGTGACAGGGAGAAGGAGGAGGAAGAAGTGGGGGATGTCCTTTCAGGAGCCCTTCAAGCACCTTTCTCTCCCTGAGCCACTTCACACCTTCCATCCCCAGCTCAGAAGGAGCAGCTTCATTATTGGATCTGGCTCTTTGTAGCTCCAGTGACACACTGACAGTGGCTCAGACCCTGGAAGACCCTCCCTGCTGGGCTCTGCTCCTGCTCCAGAGGGGACAAAGCCCCCATTCATCCCAGATCCAAATGCCTTGGGAGCAGGAACAGGCCAAGACACTGACCATCACCCTCCCCAGCCCCTCAGCCCCCATCCCAAGGGGCTTCTGCTTGGGTGGGAATGGGCTTTGGAGAGACCGACATCCCTAATGGGGCTGCATCCCTTCCCCCAGGGAAATCATGGGGAAGAAAGGACCTTCCATGCCTTTTCCTGAGCTGCTGGTGGCTAAAACACAACACTTTGCCCTCAAGTGCATTCTCTGCCTGCCCCCACCCTGGGGCAGAGTGTTGGCACACAGAGGCTTCGTTCTGAACACCCAGTTTTCTTGGGAAGGATGGAAAAGAGAGCCAGTCCCCACGGACACCGTGCAGAGCTTCACCTGCTCAGCAGAGCCGATGGAGTTGTGCAACCACCTCTCCCCTCCCTCCTGACATCCATAGGACTTTGCTCAGGGGCCTTCCCATCCCCAGGACACCTCTGGGTGCAGCTCAGGGAGCAGAGGGAGGAACTGAGCTCCAAGGCTCTGTCAGGTTACTCAGACAAGTGAATGAAGAGGCATCGTGTGAGTTTTCTGGGCTCCCATAGACTCTTGTGAGGTTTCCTCACTGAGAAGAGCCATGTAGGGGGGAACTACAGCTGAGGCAGAGCATTAAAAGCAGGCAGAGAGCACAGAAGCTGCTTCCTCCCTCACTCCCAGGATGGTCACATTGCAGGTCCTTGCTGGTTCTGGGCTCTGCTGGGATGGGTCCTGGTGGGTGTCACGTTGTGGCTGCTGCAGGGACAAGGTGAGCCATCCAAAAGGGGGGAAAATCCCCTAAATCCATCACAGCCCAGCTCCAGGCAGGCACTGGAGCAGATTCCTCCAGTATTTCCAGCAGGGAGCAGCTCCTGATGGGCAGGAGGGGAGAGCTGCCAGCAGGGGCTCTTTGGTGTAGTTTTGGAGTCTGACCTGCTGCAGATCCCTGTTTCCACCCTGATGGTGGCTGCCAAGCCCCTAGGGTCCCCCATGGATCCTTTTTCCCATGGAGCCTCTCGCTCCATCCCTGACAGCTCACCCTCATTTCAGGAGGAAATGCTCAAAACCACTCTCATTCCAGGAGGAAGGGGTCAAACCCATCCTTATTTCAGCTGGAAAAGGTCCCATCCTGAGCCAGGACACGGCCAGCACATCCTCTGGGAAACCTGCCTGACCAACTCCAGCCAAGAGAACATCCCAGAGTTCAGCTGCTCCCGGGATTGCTTCCAGCAGCAGCTGAGGAAGAGGATGTCAGCACTCACCAGGTACCACAGTCCAGCATCACCCCCACCTTCAGGGCTGTGCATGGACACCCCGCCTCGTTAGGGATGCTGGAGGGTTTTTGGTCCCTTTTCCATGTGGAAGAGAGACAACAAGTCCAGAACATTGGGAAAGGCTCCCAAGGCCCCCCAGTGCCCCCAGCTGCTGTTCCCATCCCCCTCTCTCCCTGCACCCCCACTCCCCAGGCCCTCAGCACCTTCCTCCCCATACCTGGGGAGACTTTTCCACCACGGACAAAGCTCAAAAATACACCTGGAGAGGCCCAAACAGCAGGAAAAGTCTTGAATGTCCCAGGGAGTGCAGGAGCCTGGTGCCCCCAGCTCTGCCCCTGCTGGGGTGGTCAGGGAGAGTTCAGGGAGGGCTGGGGTCACTCACATTCTTCCTCTGCCACAGGCTGGCAGCCCTTTGCAACCAAGTGCTACTGGGCTTCCTCGAATAAAGGAGCCTGACATGTGACAAGAAACACCCGTCAAGCCAAAGAATCCCATCTGGCCAGGCTGGAGAGCACCAAGGAGGTGCGTGCTGAAGGTGCCCAGGTGCCAAGTGCTGGGGGTGCTGGGGGGTTGCAGCCCCCACACTCAGATAATGTTGTCATTGGTGTCCAGTGGGTTCAGTGTGGTTCCTCTCCTTGATCCATCCGGTCCCAGACTTTCTCCAGCCATCATTGGAAGGCCTGGATGAACTGCTGGGGTTCTGCCTCCATGAACCACTCCTAGGGGTACTGTCCCAGGAACCTCTGGCAGGGTCAGGGATGGAGAACCCTCAGCTTCAACGTCCTGGTGCTGTTGGGGGGGGGGTTCTCTGGCAATATCAGGTGCCACATCTGTTTGTGGGGCTAAAACAGCTGGAATTTTAGAATTCCACTTCAGGCTGCAGCAGAAATGTGGCACCGTTGTGGCACAAAGGAAATTCTGAATCAAAGAGTGCAGGCACTGCAAGGAGTTAAGTGCACTGGTCTCTGGATTTCTTTTCTGGTTAGGGTTAGTTGACTCCTGGTTCATTAGTGCAGGGGGATGCTGAGAAGTCGGGTGTCTGATCTGGACAGCAAACACCAGAGTGAATGGAGCACTGTGACCTGCACAATGGGCTCAGCCAAAGTGGGGGGGACCAGCGCCCCAGAGGGTGCTCAAGATTGTGTAGGTAGCTAAGGCCTGGCG